>JUFY01029528.1:0-20000 GCA_001855655.1 Leptopilina clavipes | reverse complement strand
TTACAGTTTCACAATTTAATATACGTGTGACAGATTCTGAATGGCCATAGAAACTGTTCAGAATCACAATAACGATCAAAGTATTCATGTTGAGAATAACGTACAAAATTCAATACAAGAGTTAATATGCGATTTCTCAGAGTGTCATTTGTTATTTACTGCGAGTATATCTGTCTGCTTCGAAAAAATTAAACAACTGTGATTTTAATTGCACTTTAAATTTGTTTTCACGCCCATTAATTTCCTCCATCATTTCAAAAAAAAAAGAAAGAAAAAAAATTCTACTTTTCAAACAATATTTGAAATTTCAATTTTCAATCACTGAAAATATTTTCCTACAAAAAAAAATTCAACTTTTCAAACAATATTTGAAATTTCAATTTTCAATCACTGAAAATATTTTCCTACAAAAAAAAATTCAACTTTTCAAACAATATTTAAAATGTTAATGTTCAATCACTGAAAATATTCCTAAAAAAAAAAAAATTTACTACTAAACAATTATTTCCAAGAAAAAAATTTTTTTATGGAATTTCACTTGAGTTAGAAAAAACAAAAACTTTACGTAAGAATATAATTCCTTTCGTAAATATTTATTTATTTTTGAAATGTTTAAAGAATAGTATTTTTTGATATTGAAACGGTTGGCTAGTATCGAAAAAGGAGGTCAAGAAAAATAAAAAAAATTCCCCTCCATATAGTCACAACCCTATGTGCTATTTTCATGATGAGAATATAATTGCCTTCATCAGATTTTCAAAAAGAAAAATAAAAAAAAAACTTTTGCAGAACTATATAAAAAGAGATTAAAATACTTTTTACACGAATTTTTTGCAATAAACATATTCTTCTATAATTTATATTTCATAATGAGAATTCTTTAAAAAAACATAAAAAAAATTAACATACAGTACAATGTGATCGATAGAAAAAAAATTAATGGAAAAATAAATAAAAGAAAATTAAGATAAACAAAATAAGGTAATAGTAAAATAATAATAATAATAATAATAATAATAATAATAATAATAATAATAATAATAGTAATAATAATATAAGTTTAAAAATGGTAAAAAAATAAATAATAATAAAATAAATAATAAAAAAAAGTTGCTTATTGACATTTGAAAGGTCGCAATAAGACATTAAAATTCAATATTCTCGACAATGAATTTTGGCACTTATGTAGTATTCAAGCTGCATTTCTCATTTACAGGAAAGCATAAAAAAAGAGGATTTATATGAAGGTTAAGTTCTCGTAATTAATGATTTTTTTTCTCCCCCTCTTTTCCCTCTCGCACCACCCGAATCGCCTGCTAATGACAGCAACAAGAATTATGCCCACATCTATTGTTAGATTCTGTTTTCACGCTTTAAGCCAGCATAATGTATATATATATTTTTTTTTAGGGGTCAATAACAGTAAGTTTTTTGGAAAAAATTTGTAATTAATTATTTTTTATATTACACTTTTTATTTTAATCCTTAATCATTATTATCCAAAAAGTAATATATCGTATTTAAAACATCAATTTTTTTTTGATATGACAAATCTCCATTTTTTATTTTTATTTTTGATAAAGTGTCACTCGAATGTAAAATTTTTTTATTCATATTATTTATGACAATTTGGTATATTTTTTTTTTAATTTCTGCTTTATTTGCAGAATAAATGGTCTCGCTTTCTATTTTGCAATTAATGATGATGACAATGGGGAAAAAATGTTTAAAGAACATAAATTTATATTTATTTTTTTTTTTATCTCGGTTGTATAAACGCTTCTCGAAAATAAAAATTGTTGACGTTCTTTGAAATCGTATGAATGGAGAAAAAATTATTTGACTAAAATAAATAGATTTATTTCATTTTTTGTTTAATTTTTTTAGTATTTTTAGTAAATTTTAATAAAATTAGTAAAATTTACTCTGGAAATAGTAAAAATTGAGAGAAATTTGCAAATAATTCCAGATAGTTTCAGTTTTACTTTGTAAATAATAAAAGTTACTTTATATTTTTTTTCCGTGTATTATTTAAACAAAGTCACATTTTATTATTTTGAAACTAATAATTATTATTTCAGTAAAAATTTTTTATTCGTTTTCATAGAACAATAATTTTATTAGCAATTGCTATTGATTGGATTAAATATTATTATTATTATTTATTTTTTATTACTATTCGTTTTTTATTTGTTATTTATTATTATCTATTATTATCTATTATTATCTATTATTATTTATTTATTATTTATTTATTATTTATTATTTATTATTTACTATTAGCTATTGCTAACATTCTGCGGTTGGAACTTTAAAAGGTCAATTATTTCAAAACTTTATAGATAGGTTTCATAGTCTAGTGGTCAGCGTTCTCAACTTGTGATGCAAAAATCAGGGTTCGAATCCCGGCATTTGAAAATTTTTCGTAACAAAAATTATTCAAAATCCACTGGTAATTGAATCAAATGGTAGTTTCAGACAATATGGTAGTTAAATCCAATGGTAAAATCAATCAATCGAAAATATAAATAAGTCACAAATTAATTTACTTTCTTCAATTATTAAAAATTAAAAATTAAAAATTAAAAATTGAAAATTAAGAATTAAAAATTAAAAATTAACTCAATAAACTAATTTTGAAAGAAATAGTTGATTCAAAAATTACTTCACTTGACTTTAAGAACAAAATAATTAGGCTTCATTTGGAGACTTCGAGAAGCGAGTGCACACACTCTGAAAGGTCTAAAGGTCATATATAGTCGGTCAGTGTCTGCACAACGTCTCTAAGCTGAGAGTTAAAGTGATTAATTTAAAGTTGGCAGGTTTTCGTTTGCGTGTAATCTATCAAAACGAGTCCTGACACTTGCCGGCTGCTTTCGTTGTCCTGAAAATACTTGTGCATACTTTCAACGGAAGTGTATATAGTATATACTCAATATATATATATATGTATATATAGAGAGAGAGACCGACAAGATTTTATGACGCAGCTGTTCCGCAACTGCAAAGTCGGCATCTGCAACTCCCGAGAGTAATGGCATTAGCCCTTTAAGTCAGCAATTTTATTGGTCTCTCCAAGTACTCTTTCGATTGTGTCACAATCCTTCTTGCCTTTCACGAGGGTCCTTAAACTTCTTTAAATGTCTTACAAGCGAAACATTTCAAGTGAGTGAGAAAGAAAGACTCCTAAAGACTGGAATTAACTATTGTATCTTTTAGTGCCTTCCACACACTCTTCATATATATAAATTGCAAAAAACTAAAGATACCTTTTTAATGACTGAGAAATAATTATAAGTTGCTCTAATTTCCAATATATTAACACCGAGAAAAAAATCTCAATATGAGAGGAATATTCCTTTCTTGAATTACTTTTACATTTTAAATATTTCTAAATTATTTTTGATGAAATTTTTTTCCAAAATAATACACAGAAATGATTTTAATTAATTAATTTATTATTTTGGAACTTTTCTAACAAGAAGAGTAACTTTAAACTCATTGAAGTTAGAAAATCTTCAATTAAAACTTTATCCAGAAAGTTTTGTATTTTAAAAGATAACAGAAGAATCACGTACACTTTTATCTTTCCGACTTACATAAAAGATAAAGAGCGGATCCTTTTATTTTCTCTGTGTATTTACGTAGAAAAATTAAAAAAAATATTCAAATTGCCAAGTTGCAACGACAGCAATTTAATTTCTGTTGTTTGTTAAAAAAAAGAAACATCTTCATCTGAACGAAAACTTAGGCAAAGAAGAAGTAGCTCTATAATTTATTTCTCAAGGGACAGTGATTTAATTTTTCAGTCTAAGGAGAATTTCTTCCTCGCAATATTACTCAATTTTTCCATTTTCCTTTGAAAAAGTTATTTTATTAAATATAATATATATTAATTAACAACTATCAACGGTCTTAATTAAAATACTTTCTCATAATTGATGAGAATGTAATATGATTTAAAGATTTTAAATACGACAGTTTTCAGAATTTTATTCATGACATTTTTTTTTTTTCAGGAAACGTATTTGTTATAGCAGCAATTGTACTGGAAAGGAATTTGCAATCAGTGGCAAATTACTTAATCGTGAGTTTGGCCGTTGCAGATCTCATGGTTGCCTGTCTAGTCATGCCTTTGGGAGCTGTTTACGAGGTATGAAATTTACTAATAATTATTACACACAGATCTCAGAAACTACGGTTCAACTATATTATATTGTTAAATTAAATTTAAATTACAATTATGTTCAATTAAAATCTCATTAAATTCAATCTAATCAATTGTAATTTATGTTAAATCTCAGAAGTAAATTACAATGCAATAAACGCGCTTAGTTTAATTAAATTTTGTAAATTAAGGAAATAATTCCTTATTTAATTAACTAAATTCAATATTATTCCTTTTTAATTCCACAAATACATTACTTTGTTAATAAAAATAAAATTTTCTCCATTTTCTCTTTGGAATTAATTTTTCCTTGCACATTAAGGGCTGTTTTTTTAATTATTCAATAATTTAATAATAATTAATAATTCAATTAAATTTATTAAATTATTAATTAAATTATAATTATAATTTTTATAATTAAAAAAACAACAAAAAAAAGGAAAAATTAATTCCAAAGAGAAAAGCGAGAAATCTTATTTTAATTTAATAAACTACTTTCGAATACGTTAAAATTAATTTTTTTCTCTAATCTCAAATTCAATTACGTTGTTTTTCGCTAATAAATAATTTTTTCCCGGATAATCACTAAAAGGTACGAATTTCCCCACCCCCTATAATTTATTCCGTTTAAACGTTAATTTTTAAAAAGTGCAAATTATATTAATACCTAATTACTACAGATATTTTCCATTTAGAGTTAAAAATTAAATTATGATGAAAAAGGAAAATCTGTTCTAAAAAAATTTTTTCTTTTTTTTTGAACAAAAAAATTATTAAAATTTATGTCTCGCATTATTATTGACGTGACTTTCAAAAAAAAAAAAAAATGTTTTAAACGTAAACGTAAATTAATGTCCTCATTAACAAAAAAAAGTTTAATTTGACATTGTTTGAAAAATAGTTGAGACTCTTTAAAAAGTTTATGAAATTTATGTACATATCATAAGTTAAGTAAATGTTAAATTATTATTATTATTATTACTTTTTTTTGAAACTAAACTTTTGAAAGTCTGTCCCCGGACGCTAATGACATCATTAGACAGCAGACACTTTTAAATAAATTGTTTTCTTTCAAAAATAAATGAAGGACACTAGTTGATTAAGCGGAATTCTGCACAAGGTGTGATCCCACCTTGTGCAGAATTTGTCGTCAAAATGGAAAACAATTATCTCCAATAATTATTTCCACAATGAAAAGTCCAAAATGAAAAACAATTATTTTTGGAAAAATAGAAAAATATTAAAATTAAATAATATACGAATTGTTTTTCTTTTTAAACTATTTTTTAATATGATGAATAAATGTTCTGTTTCATTTATATAGTGTAAACAAATCAATATTAGCCAATTGCGCTTTCATGTCTTAAATTTCAATTAATTAACAATCAATCGGTTTATTAATTATTATATCAATTACTGTTCAATCATTCAAATTAATACGATTTCTCTCCTTTAGTTTACATTCAATTATAGTTGGATTAATTAATTCAGTTTCATTACAAGCGCAAATGGTTTAAATTTTCTACGTTACAATTTGATAAATATTTTTAATTGGTCGAGAAAATTTTATAAATTATTAATCAAATATATAATATATTAATTGAAAAGAATAATAAATAATCAAATGTTTATTTAAATAATTTCCAAACCTATAAAAATAAAAATTTATTTTTCATCCAGAAAAGATAATAAACAATCTCGCAAAATTTGGGGTTACAAAAAATTTGCGAATATTTTTGACATTGCCAAAAAATAATCATAAATTAATATTAGGAGCGAATGGAAACAAGAACAAAAAAAAACAGTAGAGTGACAGAAAGGATTATTTATCATTCTTTCGTATATATATGTATATATTTGAATAAGCCGCAGTTGGGCAATATTGAGAGTTATATTTCATGTTAATCGATCTCCGATATAGACTTTCTGTATAAACAAAGCAACTAAGCGTAACTGTCATTACAGCTATTATAAATATTATTTATTGCTTTAATTTTTAAACATCCCTATTAATTATTACTTGTTCTTCTCTTTCTCCTTCTTCATATTTTTAATTGAAAAATTTAGCCATCAAAAAATCTTATATTTTAACCAAACAAAAATCGAAATAAGTCGCTTTTTTAAAAAAATCTTTTTATATAAAAAAAAAGTTGAAGAAAAAAAAAATTTCCGATAAAATAGAATTTTTAATTTCTTTTCTCTTTTTTTTCTTCTTTTTAAATTCAATTTTTATTACGTGTCAAGGCATCTTCCCTTTAACTTTAGTCGATTTCACTGGATGCCATCTGTTCGAAACCAACTTTTCTTGTGAAGTTACTTCCGGTCACGTTACAATGTAACTTTGAGTGTGACACGGACTTGAACAATAGATAGCGTGTCTGAATGTGATATTGATTCGAACAGTATAGGAAATTATTCGAGAATATCTTGAAACAGTTCTTGAATTTCGACAAAATATAATATCTTATTTGACAATAAATGAAGTGGGGAATTTTGAAAAAAACAATTTTTTTAGATTTCTAATTTTTGGTCCAATTTTTCGCCCTAATAATTAGCAAAGTGGTAAAAAATTTCTTCAAGTCAGAACAAATTGGTTAATTTTTAAGTAAATTAAAAATATCAGTAGAATAAGTCAGACTTTAGTCAGACATAATAATAATAATTTGAAAAAAAATCATTGTCTCAGTAGTAAAAGTCAGTTTTCAGTCAGACATAAAAAACTGTAAATTTTCGTCTCATTGGCAGTAGTATAAATCAACCTCCAGTCAGACATAATACAATGAAATCTTCTTCTCAGTAGAATAAGTCAATCTTCAGTCAGACATAATTTTTCAATCTTGGTCTAAGTAGTAATAGTTTGATTATGTCAGACAAAATGGTCAATTTTCAGCAATTTTGAATTTCAGTAGTATAAATCAGTTTTCGGTCAGACATAAAAAACTATAAATTTTCGTCTCATTGGCAGTAGTATAAATCAACCTCCAGTCAGACATATTACAAAGAAATCTTCTTCTCAGTAGTATAAGTCAATCTTAGGTCAAACAAAATTTTAAATCTTGGTCTAAGTAGTAATAGTTTGATTATGTCAGACAAAATGGTCAATTTTCAGCAATTTTCAGTAGTATAAGTCAGTTTTCGGTCAGACATAAAAAACTGTAAATTTTCGTCTCAGTAGTCCAAGTCAGCCTTCATTCTAACAGAATAATTTACAATCTTGGTCTAAGTAGTATAAATCAGTCTTCGATCATACAAAACAGTCAAATTTAAAGAACTTGAACTTATCAGTAGTTTAAGTCATACTTATGAATTATAAAGCTTCATTTCAGTAGTAAAGGTCCATTTCGGTCAGACAAAGCGGGATTAAGACAATTTTAAATGTCAGTGGTATAAGTCAGTGTTAAGTCAGACATAGCAATTTAAAATCTTTTTCTAAGTAGTATAAGTCAGCCTTAAGTCAGACAGAATAATTTAAAATCTTGGTATCAGTAGTATAAGTCAACCTTCGGTCAGAAATATTTATTTAAAATCTTGGTCTTAGTAGTATAAGTCAACCTTCGGTCAGAAATATTAATTTAAAATCTTGGTCCTAGTAGTATAAGTCAGTATTTAGTCACACAAAAGAGTCAAATTTAAGCAATCTTAAATTTCAGTAGTATAAGTCAGTCTGCAGTTAGACGAAACTGTCAATTTCAATTATTTTAGAGCAATTTTGGACTTTAGTAGTGTAAATCAGTCATTAGTCAGGCAGAATGACTTTATTGTAATCTTTCATTTTATAAAATGGAATTTCGACGGAAACTTATCGGAAATCTTGTTGGAAATTTTATGAATTTCAGATGGAATTGGGTACTTTCTGTCAAATCTTATCAAGTGAATAAGTCGAATCACTCACTAAGGTTTCACTGTATTTCTCTAAAGAGAAATATTATTTTAAATATCCTAAGGATAAAATTGTTTGGAAATATTATTTTAATCGAACACTATTATTGAGACAAATAGCTATGGAAAAGAATAACTTTCATATTTTCTTTTTCTCCCATTTGTTTCATATATAAATACAGAGAATATAAATATCGGAGAAAGATGAAAAGAACCTTTGAGGAGCATTAAATTGCAGGGTTGAATTCACGGTAGTTTAATTATGCTTTAAGTGTGAGAGAGCGAGAGAGAGAGGGAGGGAGAGGGAATAAACGACATTTTCGTCCATCTGGTTATCTATAAATTTGTCACTAAACCCTTGTGCAGCTCTTCTATCTCGAGATCTAAATTCACATCACGTATTTTGTGGCCCACGTGCTTCTTATATGAGAGTTCAACGATTGAATGCGCTACTTCGATTGTACAAGTGCTTTCCTTATTCTCTGACAAAGGGTGCTTTTTGCACCCTACAAACCTCTAAAGAATTTACACTTTTCCATAAAAAAAAGGGATCAGGAAGAAAATGAAGAAGAAAAAACGAGCCAAGAATGAGGAAGAAAATGCAAATATTTTTCCCCTTTAATTTTCAGAGGGACTTTTATCTTTACTATTAGTTCGACTGAAATTAAATTATTCAATTTAATTTTAAATAATTTATAATTTATAATTTATAATTTATAATTTATAATTTATAATTTATAATTTATAATTTATAATTTACAATTTATATTTTAATTTTCTTTTCGATATCCAAACTCAATTACATTATTGTTTCCAATCAAAAAAATAATTACGGAAAATTACCAAAAATTAATAATAATACTAATAATAATAATAATAATAATAATAATAATACTAATAATAATAATAATAATAATAATAATAATAGAATTAACAAAAAACTAGAAGAATTGAATCACTTTTCTTTTATTCCACGTTGCAGTGAAACTGGAAGCGGGATAAAAAGTTTTGACTTATTTTTGCAAAGTAAAGCCCGAGATAATACATCAACGAGAAAGACAGAAACGTTTCTTTTTATTCTTCTTCTTTTTTCCCCACAAATGTAAAATAAACTGTACTTCACCTACCAACGGAAATTTCACAAAGGGAAATCAAAATACCATTTTTTTTTTTTTTGTGAAATGAAGTATTCCTTGTTATTTCATTTTTACAAATAAAGAAAGAAACCTCCCATCACTTATTTTATTTCGCTAACACACACACACAAACACATTTTGTGTATATATATATATGAAAAAGGATCCTTTTTCTCACGCACGAGTAATTCCTGCATTATTTATATTTACGGCATTTAATGCAATAGAATCGAGAGCAAAAAAAGGGGGAGAATTGTGGAATAGGTGGAAAATGCGTTCTTATCCGATTTACGTTACTTCCCAAGGGAATGTGAGCAGTTTTTTTCTTTCTTTCTTTCCTCCTTTTCTTCTTTACACCCTTTTTTCTATATCTCTTGCCCCTGCTGGTGAAAATCCTCATTCTCTCCTCCATCACGCACACACATTCTCGAGGATCTTTGTTTTCCTTTCCCGGCGTGGACACAGCAGCCATACAATTCTGCCATTCAGTTATTACAAACTGCAACTATAATACCCGGGTGGAAAAAAATTGAGTGGAAAAAATTTAATTCTATTCGAAAGTCGAAAAAATCAAAACAATAACCTGTTTTTTTTTTTAAATCAAAGAAGAAAATTTCCCTTTTTTGCTTTAAATATCAGAATGTGAAAAATTGAACCAAGGAGGAAAATTAATAGTCAAAAAAGAGAGGAAAAAAAAACTTTAGAAAATAAATAGATTTTAAAAGGCAAGAGAAGATGATCCGTTTCAGTGAATTTAATGATCTCCTCTTAGGACTTTTTCACTTGATGGATGGTAGATTAAAAAAAAGTGCCACTTCTATCATGGATTTGCTCAATCGTTGATCGAGACCCCTCTTGCCAAACGATTAAACGTATCAATCGTAATTGCCAATATTTCAATTTCAAAGGAAAAATACTCTAATGAAAAACGCAAAATGTTAATTGTCGCATTTAGATTCCCAAAAGAAAAAAATAGTGAAAAGTAAAAGAAAATAATTATTATCGCAAAGATGAAAAATTTCACAAGAAATCTAATTTCACACACTGAGAAATTAAAAGAAATTAGTTCTTGAACAGCATAAAGAAAAAGATAAGAAGCAAGAAAGAAAAGGAGTTTTTTTTCCCCTCTCTGTTACCATGTTTTTTTGTTATTATATTTAAAAAGGAAACGCTTTTGAGTTTACCAAAGAAGTTGTTTTGAAAGGAAAACATAAAACTCAATTTAGCTGAGAAAGAGAACTGGGATTTATATAAAGAATATTCACGCTGGTGACGTATGTTTAATTACTGTCACTTGAGACTTGGCGACGACGACGACGACGAGCGTAATATGCCAACGTGAAAAAGTGGGAGAGAAAAGTTACGAGCTTCGAAAAAGCTTTAAAATGGCGGACAAAAAAGGGATAGGAAGAAAAAAAGGGGAAAAAGAAAAAGAAGAAAAAGAAGAAGAAGCAGAAGAAAGTCAGAAACACGCAATTACTGAACGAATCTTCGGTTCGAGTCGAAAGTGGCAAAATTTCTTGAAAGTCAGGAGACCCATTCATCTTTTCTAGCCCGGTCGTCTCTCTTTTCATTCTCGCACTTTCCTAAACGATGAAAACGCGAGTAAAATTATACAGAGAAGCAACCCGCGTAAAAAGGCCGAGAAACTTTTCCTTCCATGGTCGCATCAAGAAAAAATAAAAATACACTTCGTTATTTTATTCAGAAATTATTTATAAACAATTATTAATAATAATTATTATTATTTATTACTATTATTATTATTATTTATTATATAATTATTTATTAGACCAATAGTAGCCCATACAAAAGTCCAGATTGAGACGATTACAAAACAAAATTATTATTTATTATTATTTATTATTATTATCATTATTTATTATTATTATTATTATTATTATTCTTATTATTATTATTATTATCAATTGTTTATAAATTATTTATAAACTATGCCTGAAATTATCGTTATGTTAAATAGTAAATTATCGCCATATGTCGCCATGAAATGGCTTTTTGGTCTTTTTACTTATATATCTTTAATATGTTTGCAGTAAAAAAAGAATAATAAAGTAACAAAGTGAAGATAGCGAAGGTAGTTTACATTTTCCAGGAGTACTACATAATTGTAACGATCGTAATCTCAGAAGTAATTCGAATACGGTAACTATCTTCTAACTTCGAAGCGGCAGAATGCTTTTGGGACAAATCCTGATAAGGAACTCGACAGTAATTTCCGACAATGATACTAATAATAAGATGCAATCTATTTTGCCACTATTTTGCATAGCACATTCAACTAAAGTGTAATTTAGTTCATTCACCTCTCTTTAAGAAAATGCAAAACAATTTGTGGCAACAAAATTAAGAAAAAAGTATAAAAAATTTATACCAATTAGCTAATTCATTTTAATTATATGTTTTTACTCAATAATATTAAACTTAGTGTAAAAATTACCCCACGACATTAATTAAATTTACAAATTTAATTTTTAAACTATTTCTTTTCATGTTTCTAAATAAATAAAGAAACTAATTTAAATTCAACTTATGCGGGAAATTTGTTTTTAAACTAAATTTACAAATTAAATTGATAAACTATTTCTTTTTATGTTTTTAAATAAATAAACTAATTTAAATTCAATTTAATAATTAATTGGTAAATTAAATTTATAAACTAAATTAGTAATTAAAATTTATAAACTAAATTAATTGGAAAATTTAATTTACACATTAAATTAATAATTTAAATTTATAAACTAAATTTACAAACTAAATTGATAAACTATTTCTTTTTATGTTCCTAAATAAATAAATAAACTAATTTAAATTCAATTTAATTGGTGAATTAAATTTATAAACTAAATTAGTCATTAAAATTTATAAACTAAATTAGTCATTAAAATTTATAAACTAAATTAATTGGAAAATTTAATTTACATATTAAATTAATAATTTAAATTTATAAACTAAATTTACAAATTAAATTGAACCAATTTCTTCTTTATATTCATAAATAAATAAAACTATATTCTAGATCTATATTTGATTCTTTCTGTCTCTTATAATCTATTTTGCGACAAAAAAAATCTGTGTTGGAAAAATCGATTATTTCCAAAAAATGAAATTGTTAGTTTAGAAAAAAAAGAATTAGAAAGATTAGAAAAATTCTGAGATTTTGCAGGCATATTTCACGTGTTAGTCAATTATTCCGTAAATTGGAGTTATGTAATTTAGGAATGTCTGATGAGTGAGAGAGAGTAACTTATTTTTGCCACCCGATCGAACGTAATTCCTAAAATGCTCTATTTCCCTGACAAATATATGTATGTGTATGTACAAATGCGCTTAAAAGATTAAACGCGATCATTTAACTTTTCAGAATTTTGTACAAATTGTAGAAACGATATTTTAATCCTCTGATATCATACATTTCTATTTTAAAGAGGTGATCGATATATTTCACTCGCCTAAATCCAAATGGTAGAATTTTCACCTAAAAAAAACATATTTTACCATTTTGTTATCTTCTATTTTTACTATTATTTCCATATTTTTAATAATACTTCTTATTATTATTAATAAATATAAATAAATAATAATATTTTATTACAATACTATATACCTATATTTATTTATTTATATATAATAATATTATAATAATAATTTGATTATTATTTCTTCTAAATTTTATTTTATTTTTTATTTCATTAAGAAGAAAACAATTTTTTTTATTTAAAAATCTGTATATGTATATTAATTTTTTTCAGTTCTATTTAAATCACTAATTTAGAATTTAAAAAATTAAAAATAAACATTATCCATAATTCCCTTTTTTAAACAAAAATTGTTATCTACATTCAAAACGAATTTAATCAAAAATCTTATTTTCTCCTTGAAAATGAAGACGGCCGGGGAATTTATGTAATTTCATTCACGCAACGAAAATACGATGGGAATTCTGATTAATGTTAACGATTGCGCATAGTTATTTGCTAATTTCGAGAGACTTTTGGCGAGGCCTGAGAAAACAAGAAAAAGGAAGAGTTCGCGAAATATTGAGGACAATGGAAAATGAGGGACACAGAGAAAGAAAGAAAATCAAAGAGGCAGAGACATATAAATGTGAAAAAAGTGAAACAGTTGAAGAGGAAAACAAAAGAGAGAACAAAGAGAGAGAGAGGGGGAGAGGAAAGATAAAAGAGGGAGAGAAAAAGAGAAAGTGTTTCTCTTGAACATGGGGAAAATGTAAAGATTGAAGTTAGTTGCTGATTTATGCCTGCTTGAAAGTCCATTCATGGTATTGGAAAATTGGAATCCATTCCTGGTTTCCACATCTTCCAAACAGAACTCTACCATTCCAACCACCGACTACATGTCTAGGTTGTCGGGAATGTAAATGGTAATTCGGCCAGAAGGGCGACACACATAAATTCATTCCAAAATCAATAAAGAAAGGATCATTCATTCTCATATGAATTTTTATCCACATACAATATTGATAAACTTTTTTTTGACCACCAACATCATTTTGATCCACAATAAAATTTGTTCAAAAAATTTTTTCATTTTCTTCTATTAAATTAAAAAAAAAAACATTCACAAGCATTATGACATAAATTGTTTTTCATAATTTTTTAGGTCTAATGACTCTTTAAATTTTAATTGTTGATCAGCAATGAATTTTTTCGTTAAAATATGTTCAGGAAATGTTTTTCCGCGATACTTAAGTGAATAAAAAATTTTGAGACAAAATTAGAAGCTTGCAGCCTCAGCCGCTGATTAGCAGACAATGCTTTTCCATCATTTTTCTAGGTTTAACAAGTCTTAAAAAATTAATTGTTGATCAGCAATGAAGGTAAAAAAATTTAGTAGTTAAATTGTTTGTTAATTAGTTAATTTATTGGAAATTTTCAAAGGTAATATTAATCAATTAATTGTGTTAATATTTTGTTATTCAGTAAAAATTTAAATTCTTGGAAATAAATACTTGTTATTAATTTTTTATTGTTAATTATTAATAATATTGGCGCTGTGGGACGTAACAATCTTATTTCTTTAAATTGCAGAAAGTAATAAAAAATAAATTCATTAACTTTTTTGAGAATTTACTCTCCTCAGTAATAAATCCTAATGATAAATAAAATTGATTGCAAAAAAATTCTCTTTCTATCTAGTTTGTAAAAATTAAAATTTGTGAAAATATTTATGTCAAAGATTTGTTATTGAGCAAACAGGTGAGTTCTATTTCTTGCAGTTAATTATCATGTGAGCATAACTTAAACGCGATGATGTAGTCGTCGGCTGTAGACTATGGTTTATGAGAAGTTAACAATGGAACTGATTTACAGACGTGGTAGCTGTCTCTTGCAGGTAAACTACACTTTGAGCCTATAGCCCCCGCTAGTATATTTGTCTGTGTTGAGGTGGTTTGAATGACGTTCAAGCGATAATTGAAATTAAATCGGGGCCAAATACGGGCGCGGGATTAACTCCCGATATATGGCGTGTTGCGCAGAAATCAGTATATTCTCAAGAGATGCTTGATTTCAAGTCTCTTCTCTCCTTGAAACTTTACTGCGTCGGTTAGAAATATACTCTCAAACTGGAAGTAAAGCGAGTTTAGAAAATAGAGAGTTAGAGAGAGAGAGAGAGAGAGGGAGAGAGTAGACCTTTAAGTCTTCAGTTTGCGATCGAGAGGATAGTAGACTATAGTATTTAGTACTGAACTTCATGTTAAGAGCATTCGCAAACTAAATTCAACTCACCACCATTTAATTTCCTCTCACGAATTACGCATAACTTGCGTATTACCCAAAAGATTTAAATTTAATATACACAATTTGTATCGAATAGCGATCAAAATTGTGCGTAAACTGAACTAAAAATTTCACCAGCAATTCTATTATTTAGAAAACTAAAAAACCACTATCGGCGATCGTCATGATATTCAGATGACTCATGAAAAGAAAAAAGTCTTTAATCTCTATTCGAATAAGTAAAATTTTTAACTAATATGAATTAGTGACTTTTTGCTTTTTTGAAATAGTAAAAATCTAAAAATTCACTAACAAAATAGAAGAAAATTTTCTTTTACTATATTTATTAGTAAAATTTTATTAATTTCAAACCAAAAAGTCAGTCACCAATTAAAATTAGTCTAAAATTTTACTAAATGTTTACTTTTTGCTTTTGAATTAGTCAAAATTAACTATAATAATTTATTAATAAATTAATAGAAAATTTTTAAAACTATTTATTAGTAAAATTATATTGATTCAAAAGCAAAAAGTCAACCAGGAATTAAAATCAGTTAAAAATTATTGTTACGAATTACTTACACTACTACTGATACTACAATCATATATAATTTATAATTTAAATAACTAATTTGATTATAGATAAAACGATTAAAAAAAATTTATCTCGCGTCATTATTTTCAAATTTGAAAAATTTCCAAACTTTTACGAAAATAAGGTTGTAAATTTAAATTTTTTAAATTATTTACAAGGGAAATTATACCATTTAACATTACATTACATTTTTATTACATATATGTATGTAATGAAAATGTAATAAAAATTACAAATAATATATAATGTAATGAAAATGCAATAAAAAATTGCATATATATATGTAATATATATATATGTAATAAAAATGTCAAAATGATACACATTCAGAAATATCCGTTCCAAAAACTAAAAATAACATTCATGTATATAGAAGAAAATTTCTTACGCGTAAAACTCAAAAATTGCATTCAAAGTAAAAACTTATTACCCGACTTTGAAACGGAAATTCCATAAAAGTTGAAAACAAATTTTGCATTCGAAGCTGGATTAAAGTTTAGAAGCCAAGAAATATTCGATAAATGTAAATATATGCAACATGTAATAAAGTAGGTTCGGAGGGATTTTTCCTACTTTTTTTTTAACAAAAGAAGAGATTTTTCCCAAAAGGTTAAATATTTTTAAATCTTAACACCAGATTTTTTATTAACGAAAATACGAGAAGTAAAAAAGAATTCATTTTTAATGAAAAGGAGAAGAGTTCACAATCTAAAATAACCTCCAAGTTCAGGTTGAAATTTGACCTGAATTTTAGAGTAATGTTAGGTCAAATATAACCTTAAAATTGATGTCAAAATTTAGGTCAAATTTTCGGTCTAACCTTATTTGAAAATTTAGACAAACTAACGAACGTTACAATTTATATTAAAAGTCATTAATATTATTATTATTGTTATTATTATTATTATTAATATTATTATTATTATTATTATTATTATTATTATTATTATTATTATTATTATTATTATTATTATTATTATTATTATTAGTATTGTTATTATTAGTATTATATTATTATAATTATTATTATTATTAATATTATTATTATTATTATTATTATTATTATTATTGTTATTGTTATTGTTATTATTATTATTATTATTTTACTTAATGTATTTTTTCTACATTATTTTGTGAATAATTTTTCGTTACCTATTACAAAAATTATTATTATTATTATTATTATTATACTATGAAGCAGATATTTGCTTAAGATATAATATTGCAATATCGAAAATGACATTGAAAGAAGTAAAATAAGTCGAGAAAATATATCGAGATGGAAGCCAGGTTGAAAAACAGGATCTTATACTAACAGGTGAATATTGCCGAAGCTAAAGGCAGAGAGAGAAATGATGAAGGAAATGACGTTTCGCTTCGAATATCGTTCCTATTTCCGGATTATGTTTCTAGCATCCGTTGGAACATACGGCTGGCTTCTATACACCTATTCCCTTGAGCTTTTGTTGTATTTATGATTTGTACCCCTCGTATGTTGGTGTACTACTTTCTATCCGTTATCCTCTATGAATTGACGATATCATCTCTTGGGAAAATGGGTGTGAGATGTCGATTTAACCAGAAAATGAAGTAATGCTAAAGGGAAAGAGAGAGAGAGTGAGACATTGCTGGAAAATGATACAGAAGGCACATTGAGAAGATTGGGACGGATGCTGGGCTCCTGCTAAATTCGTTTTCGATCCAGCTCGTCCATCCGAGATCGAGCGATAACTATATAATAAATGGCAACGAAGATTGGGGCATATAAACCTATACCTATTTTCGATTTCAATGGGGGAGAAAAAAAACCCTTCTCACATTAATAATGCCATATTTTCCTTGAAATGAATACAACTAAATATATCATTTCACCAAACAGACATATTCCATTCTTATTTTAATACAAAAAAAAGAAAAAATTGAAATAAAATAAAACTTCTCGAGAAAATAATACATTTTCACATATATAAATGACAGGAATTATTCATCAAGACTAGAGAAGAAAATATTTAGTTTATTCTGATAATTAGAATTTAATAACTTAAACATTTTACATCAAATTTTCAATAGAGATCAAATTTTTTAATTTAATAAGACACTTGAAATTTTTTGATTCAAGTTTGGAAATTATATGAAAATAGAAGAAAATAAATATTTAACTTTTACTCGAAATATATATTTAATAAATTGAAAAAAAGAATATAAATAAATTCCGTTCGTATATTTTCATTAAGTTTTCCAAAAAGGGATTTCCTTGTCACTCTCTCTCTCTCTTTTCTAAATCAAGCGCAACTTCGGAAAATCGCTCTGGGCAGCAATTGTTGTTACTTGACACAAATGCTCTCGGGCAAAGTTTTCGAAATCCTTGCTGATTCAATCGATTGAATCTCGCGGCGAAAGGAACTCAATCAGGATTTGACGAAATGGCCCTAGTGAACGTATTGAAACCCACAAATGATAAACACACACAAACTCAAACACAAACATACGTATATGTATATCGAAAATACGTCCAATTGGTTTTACCAAACGATATACCTCAGAGGTGTGCAAATTTCTAAAATTCGATTCTATTATTTATCAAAAAAAAAAAAGAATGTAAAATAATGAAACAATTGAAGTCAAATAAATCGACTTTATTTCGAATAAGAGGAACAGTTAGTAATGAATTTTCCTTCTCCCCCCCTCCCTCGTCATTGGTTTGGAAATATATTTTGCCTCGCGAGAGGAATTAAATGAAACTTGGAAAGAAAAAGCTCCTTTTTTTTTTTACAAGAATTTACTAATTCTGCATAAGTATGCGAGGGATGTCAGACTGATCTATGCAAACTCTTGAATTCTCAGGTTTCCATACTAATTCACGTGCGATTAAAAAAGAAAAGAGGGGGAGAGAAAAGCAGCAAAGCAGTCAAGAGAGCAATGAATCGGGAACGAAAGAAACGCGTCTCGAATTTAATAAGAGAAGATCGTTGAGTCATCGATTTTCCATTTCACAAAATCGTGACCCTCATAAATTTTTATTTTCCCAAGTCCTGATCAACGGACAACTAATTGAAATGAAAATACGTCGCAATAAGGTATTTGTGCAAAAAAAAAAATATGCGAGAATCGTTCTTGGCTAAAGAAAAAAAATTAAAAAAAACGAGGGTCAAAAAAGAAAAAGAAAAATATTGAAATTAACCGAAAGGAGAAAATAAATTATTTAAAAATTGATAATACAATTTTGCAATAAAAATTATGATTCATAATTACAATTACTATAAATGTATTATTGATAATTTCGATTGTAATTAATTATTACAAAATTTATACACTGGGAAAAAAATTTACTTGATTCAAATAATGAATTATTTGACTCAAATAATGAATTATTTGACTCAAATAAATATTTATTTGTATCAAATAAATTTTAATTCAACTAAATTTGATTCAAGTACAGAAATTTTATTTCACTTACAGATTATTTGATTTAAATAAAAATTATTTGTTTCAAGTAAATATTTATTTGACAATAGACAAGTAATCGTGGTTATTTGAATCAAATAAATATTTCTTTCAGTATAATAATTAATTTCGATTTTTAATTAATTATGAATTATTATTAATTATTTATTATTAATTATTTATTATTAATTATTTATTATTAATTTCGATGTTAATTATTATAAATTTGGATTTTAATAAATTATTACAAATTTATCATTATTAATTTCAATTTTTATAAATTTCGATTTTAATTAATATTATAAAGAGTAAAAAATCATAGTGGATATTAAAATTGAATGAATATTCTTTTCTGAATTTTGCATGTAACTTTTTTGACGAGGGAAATTTGAAAATACCGTTGGAGACATTAAGTTCATTAAAAGGCTTTCATTTATATATACCCAGTTTCATTAAAATCGTATTCAATGATTTCGGTTCTCCATTTCAATGCTTCAACAAGTTACACTCTGTAACTGACAGATCCAAAGTGATTCGTCCGAATGACTAGATAGGTACTGAATTGAATTTTGCGTGAAATATGGCATGCTTATGATCTCACGGAAATATCAAAATTATGCAATCTAGATTTCGGTTCCTCTCTGTTCAATGCCCACGCTATACATGCTGTGTTTAAACCAAAGATATATTTACTTGTCAAAAGGACCAAGACTTTTAATACCTTCCAAAAATTACACCAATGAACCAAATTCTAATTTTTTTTTTCAAATTGGAGTGATTTTTATACATTAAAAAATTAAATGGAGTAAATTATAATAAATATTAATAAAATTAATTAACGATGTCAATTTAGAAATATTAATTAGGAACTTTAAAAATTATTTAAATATATATTTAAATTAAATATTTAATTTAATTTAAATTTAAATTTAAATTAAATTATTTAATTAAATATATATTAAATATATATTAATATATATAATAATATATATATAATAATATAATATATAATATATATA
>JUFY01029523.1:78751-120505 GCA_001855655.1 Leptopilina clavipes | reverse complement strand
CTCAACTTTGCTAGAATTTCCCTGTCCCGATCTTCTGCCTCTGGTGGTCCAGCTCGTTTCTTCCTTAACCACTCTCTTTTCATACCAGTGTGGCAAAAAACTTGAGGCTAAATTATTTTCCCAAGTTTTCTTTCGCCAAGTTTCTTCATTATGCCAATGGGCAATGTGTCGTGTCACGTAGGTGCCTACAGAATTCTGTTCTCGTGACCTACCACCCCCCTCCCTCTCCCACGATCGTTGATAAATTGCCAGAAAATTACAAAAGTTGAAGTACTTCAACGGAAACGGCACAGAAACTAGAAATGCTCTTGTAAATTTATTTAACACCACAATTTTGTCGCGCATTGAAACTTATATGGTTAAGAGTGGTCAATATCTCTGAAATTTGGTTATATTTTCACCCAACAGAAATATGGCACTGTTCGGTTATCGTTTTCTTTTGGTACCTTATGAAACTTATTGTGAACTTATTATGAAACGATCCTAAAATTATAAGAGATGAAAGAATAAACATGATCACAATTGGAAACAATTTTCTTTGATAGAAAAATTGCTCTGACCCATTTGACAAATGTAAAGGACCCTCGAGTGGGGAAAATGAGATTAGCAAAACTAGAGGAAGAACATTCGTTTCCAATGGAGCGATGTACGTAACCCGCAAAGCCCGGATCGAACTTTACTAGCGAATCGTTTATTCCGGGTAGCTTTTGGTGGCATGGTGGCCGATGTACGGCTAATTACTTCAGCCAACGGTTCGTGAAAAATGCACTACTAGCCGAATCCCCTAAAACGGAATGTATAATAACGCGAATTGGATGGCAATCGTTGATGGAACGCGGTCGCTCAACGAACGTCACTGTAATCACTCGTAATGCGGATAATGGTTTTGAAGCGCATCGACAATCAGCCATATAATTACAAGCCTCGCCCACCAATTAAATTGCATTCATCGACAGCTCCTCTACTAATGTTCTTCCACTGTTTCCCGGTACTATTGACCTAGGGTTGAATTTAAAGCGCCTACCTACATTTTAATCGTCATCATCATCATCAACACTGTATTAAATACATCCCACACAACACGATATCTTCCTGGAAGCTTCCAGGATATCTTCCAGGATATCTTCCAGGATATCTTCCTGGAAGCTTCCTGGAAACTTCCAGGAAGTTATCGTGTTGTGTGGGATGAGAATAGTTCTTTCATTTTTTGCCATAAGATTTTTATTTCATTGATTGTTTTTGATGTTCAAGAACGGAAAATCGCTTTAAATGGTACAAAATAGTTAATATTCCTACGCTTCAGTTTTAACTTAATGATCGCGGAAGATGTGGAAATTGTTAAAGCCTCGATAAAGCCACAATGTGGATCCGTTTACGGTGCAAATGTACGAGTATGAGTGTCGACCATAAAAGAATGTTGGAATCCGGCATATACAGGTAGAAGCGAGCGTTATATGTCGTTATTGCAATAGCCGCGTAAAAGTGAGTATAGATATATATAGGGAAGTGCAGCATGTTGTAGGAGAAATGACTACGTACTGCTATTTTCCAGAGAACGGGAGTCAAGCACACTCCTGTAATCCCAATGGCCACTTCGTTTCGCAGTGATCTTCGTTTAACAGGTACCTGCCCTCCAATCGTTACCATTTTCCAACAAAGAAGAAATCCCTTTGCCATATTGTGACACATTTTTTAATCTTTTTCTGAACAGGAAAAAAATCCCTTTTTTTTTATTACCAAATAGAAATGAAAGTGTGTGCTTTATTTCAATTTTGACTTATTATTTTTGACACTATTTCCAATTTTTTGGGGGGGGAAAAATACAAATTCTTTAATAGCAGTAGCATCATCATCATCATAACAAAGTAGAGTACGCTTGGATGATCATAAAGAGAGAGTTGGGCCAAGCTAGACCAGGGCAGGTGTCAGGATAATCGAGAGCTTTCTCGTCATCAAAGTGTTGGAAGTAGGCAGCAGCCCTCGTTAAGGCAAAAACGCGAGAGATGATGGATGGATACTAAATTGCATTAATTAAATCCAGCGTGACACCCTCAGCCTGCTTGGTATCACTCAACGATGCTTGGATTGGCGCTGATCGAGACAAGGTTCAGGTCACTTTGATGATTATAATCCATTTCCCCTTGGCAAATCTTCTTCCAACCATATCTCACCCTTTCTTCTCATGACAAAACATTTTCGTCAACAAATACCTAAGAAAAATAATTAGGAATTACATTCAATCAGAATCAAATGCACCTAAAATTCTCCTCAATTTTTTTTTGTTGTTGATATTTTTCCAATCAGGCGTGAAATCTTCCGATCCTTATCGATGATGAAGTCGCAGATATTCTATATTCTCGAAAGGGGCACGTATTTTTGCAGCACGCGATCTCTCGTGTGGATAAAAGTATACGGTTTGTTAGGCGTACAAGTTTTCTTGAAAATCGATTCCACCTTCTGTTTTCTGTGTCAGATAAAATCTTGTAGTTGATGTTTCCAGGAAACAGACGTGAAACGTTTAAAGTCACGTACGAAATGTGATTTATAATTTGTGTGCTTTCAGTTTAGGCAAGAGAGAAAGCGAGAGTTCTTATTCGTAAATTTAATGTCTTCTTTGACACCTTAATCTAGTTGCGCTTTTGTGAAATGCAGCATCGAACTTAAGCGGATTTCTCCGAACAAAAAAAAGAGACATCAAAGAATAAAAAAAAGGTTGGAAAAAAGTCTCTTACCTTGGGACGTTCGTCTCTTGGGATCAAATCTCTTACGTCAAGTGAATCAATTAAACTTGTTGAGACAAAAAAACGTTTATGACTAAAACTTACAGATACAAGGCACCATGGCAAAATATTTCATGCAAGAAATTCTTTTTTGTTGCGCGGCAGCCATTTAGAAAACTCACAAAGTCAACCGAAGCCTTTTAAAACTACTGAAAGTCATTGGAAAACTTGCGAAACATTCTGAAGCTCATGAAAAGTTTTCAAACTCATTCAAACATGCCGAAGACACTTGAGCTGCTATAAACTTTTCCTTAAATCACTTGAAACCTCTGCAAAATTTATACACACAGGGACAACCAAAAACCTTCATAAAATGATAGATTTACTTTACCTTGAATTCTTTCCCAGTAAATATAAATAATTATTATTTATAAATATATAATATTCCTTAAACATTTTTTACAAAATCAAAGAAATTTTTCCACATCCATTAATGTCATAAATGCAACTTTTGAAATTTTCCTTGATGAGATATTAATTAAATAATTAAATTCATTAAACTCTTGTTGGAAGAGGTGAAATGGCTATATGGGAAACAAATTTTACGAACATTTCCATCGGCCTGCAACGAGAGAGGACTAAAAGGAGCTATAATGCATTTATATAACAAAATTTAAAATCTCTCCCTAAACCCTCTTGAAACTGCGATATCTCTAGCACCTTAGGGAAAATATCTAACCACAAGTTAAATGAAAGGCTCTCCTACATTATGTTCGACTTAATATCTTTTATGTGGATAATGGCAAAACTTTACCATCGTAATTACCATACTCACAAATTTGGCCAGGAAAAATTTTTCCACTTTTTATGTAACAAAAACATTTTGAAAATAATTCCCATTTTTTAATTGGGAATAGAAAATAGTCCAGAAAGCAGCGTAATCTTGCGGTAATATTGCCGCAATGTTGCTACAAGCTTACTATGTTCCATCTTGGCAACATTGCACAGTAAGCTTATTGCAAGATTACATAGTAATTTCACTTTGACTTTCGATTCGATATTGACTTTGACTTTAACATTGATTTTGACTTTGACTTTGACTTTGATTTTAACTTTGACTTTGACTTTGACTTTGACTTTGACTTTGACTTTGTCTTTGTCTTTGCCTTTGACGTTCCCAAATTGAAATTTTACGAAACAACAATTAGAAAAATTTTTTGTGACAAAAGAGTTTCTGAATGAGTCAAAGTCAAAGTTAATATCGAATCGAAAGTCAAAGTGAAATTACAAAATCGCACCTGGGGAATGACTTTTGCATTAGTATAGTATGAAAAATTGAGGATTTCTTTTGACGATTATTATTGGAGTCTTTAAGTACACAAAGAGAAGTTGGTGAACGGACGTTTATTCTTGGCTCACGTTTACAATTCTTGCAGGGGCTTCTAGTATCGCGTGTGCATGTCTGTCACGCAAACTCGAAGATTCAAGTTTCGAAAATGTATTGTGCGGCATATACTCGTCTTTGCAGAAGTGCTTTCAGAAGCGGAGGTACTTCAGTTTGGAATGCACGCTTTTGTGACACGAAGAATTTCACTGACGCGACTTTTGTCCGACCTTTCCAAATGGATATAAATTCAAATTTTATTGAATAAGTCATTTCCAAATGGTGCGGGATAAATTAATGGAAATTGTGATGACAATATATATCAAATTGAAGGAGAAATCAAATTGAAATTAAAGGAGACTATAAACGTGTTTGACATTTTAGAACAATCATCTGTTCGTCTCCTGCATATGCGCAATTAATCAGCAAATTATTTGGTACAAATGAGACATTCCAGATCAGCGACGGTTGTAGTATAAGATTAAGAATTTTTGTTATCTAGAGCTTCTGACTAGCATCAGAGCTGAGTCAAGCTAGACTTTCCAGAAAAGATCAGTAGCACGAGAATTGGTCCAAGTTAGACATATTCCAGACCAGAGATGCTAGACGAGTTCTAGATTGAACCAGAAATGACCCTAGACATTGGAGAACATTTTTCTAAACGGAAAGCTGTCTTCGAGATTCCGGTTAAGTTTTCCTTCGGATTCCAGTGAAAACTTCCCTTTGGATTCTGGAAAAACCTTATCTAAAGTTTCCCTTTAGATGCCTTCGAGATTCCCTTTAGTTACTGGTGGAAGTTTCTCTAAAGCTTCCCTCGAAAGTCTGCTGATGTTTCTCTTAGGATTCTAGTGAAAGTTTCTCTCAATATTCCGGTGGAAGTTACAGTGGAAGCTCTCCTCGATCTTCCGCTAAAGGATTCCCCTCAGAATTCTAGTTGTAGTTTCCCATCAGATTCTGGCGAAAGTTTCCCATAAGATTCCGATGAGACAAATTTTTTTAATCAAATAAGAGTATGCTCTTAATTATTTTTCGTCCTAGTATGGTAAAATTTCCTAATGACTTTCCGTTCGTCAAGGAGAACAAACGGGAATAAGTATTCTGTCTGGTGAGATAATTTTGAAGTGATGTTAATGTCAGTATTAAAATTGTCTTCCACACAACAAAGCACTTTGTTTGCAGAAGTCCTGAATACAACCCTGTGTGACTTTCTTTGTCGTGTTCTGTTAACTTGAAGGGTTTTCGCATTAGCATATCGACTTATTCATAAACACATACCCTATCTCAAACGCGTCTTGTTTTCCAGGAAGTAACGAGGTGCTACATTAGAAATCGGCTTTGATCCAAAGCCCACTTTTCCAGAGTGTTTAACTCCATATGAAAGACGTAATTTCGATGATCATCTTATATGGTTTCACGAACAATCTTATAAGATCCCAATAAGGCTTCTGACAATTAATATCATCGATCAGGCGGAAGAACTTTCATTCGCCTTCAATTGATTCCCATTTCTTACACATTTGCCCTCCATTTTTCAAGTTCTTTATCTATAAATAAAAAAAATTACAGTGTTCACAATTCAAAGTCAGAGTGATTTTTAATTTATCAAAGAAAACAAATACCTTTTGTTTTTTAATTAAAAAGTAAAACGAATGGTTTCGATATAAAAAAACAGACAATTGAGACATAAATAAAAATTAAGGTTTTTTGTGATAAATGATCACTTTTCCACGCTCTCGTTTACTGGGTTTAATTTCCAGGGAACTTGAAATTTAAGTCTGGAAAGTTTTCTCGAATCGTGTGCTTTCTAGTCTTTTAAAATGTAATCAAAAGGCCGACCAGCAGATTAGATATCTCGAAATTCAACGAAGGGAACCGAAAAACTTAAATTGCGATCAACAACCTCTTTTAATGTAAAATGATCTTATTTGAGAATAAAACTAATGTGAAAAGTTGCATTGTAACGCGCTTTCTCTCTTGGAGCTTTCCCATTTTAATTCTTCAAGTTGAAAATTTTTCGTTGAAAAGAATACAGGACTTTGAGAATAAACTTATTTAAAAGAAAAGTTAGAAATTCAGAAAGAAGGAAAAAAAGTCAGAAAGAAAAAGGAACTCTTTTAATGGATAAAAGAATGGAAAAAATGTTATGTTCTCTTAAACATTCTTCATTTACTCCTATTCTATTCATACTGATAAGAAAAGGAAGAGTAACTTTGATTTAAAAGTACACTTCCTTTGCATTTTTCTTTTCGTTACTTATACATATGTAATAAAATGAAATGTGTACCAAAATTCCTTCCTTAAGGTCAAAATGACCTACTGCTAAAGAGTAGGGGAATATTAATTGGAAACATTTTTTATTTGGGAAATCTTTGTTTTTAAATATTTTTTATCTAAAAAGAAGTTTTTTTTACCGATGATTACGAATCTGACATTAGATTTTCAAAATTCAAAATGGAGGATCCAAAATGTCGGACAATTTGAAAAATCACATGGATTCGCTTAAAAATTGTTACTCGGGGGTTTTTTGGGTCGCTGATTACGAATCTGACATTAGATTTTCAAAATTCAAAATGGTGGATCCAAAATGGAGGCTAATTTGAAAGATGACTTGAATTAGCTTAAAAATTGTTACTCGGGGGTTTTTTTGGGTCGCTGATTACGAATCTGACATTAGTTCTAAAAAGTTCAAAATGGTGGATCCAAAATGGAGGCTAATTTGAAAAATCACTTGAATGCGCTTAAAATTTGTTACTCGGGGTTTTTTTGGTTTGCTGATAATGAATCAGACATTAGATTCAAAAAAATCTAAAATGGTGACAATCATTTTAAGAAATGTTTCTCATTTGCCATTAAATTTAATTTATTCTTTAAAAAAAATGAACAAATTTCTAAAAAGAAACGCAGCTAAAGTAACGAGGTGATGTAAAATAAAAAAAAAGAAGAAGAAAACTCTCAAGCCAAAAGTACCTAATATAATCTCAGAAAGAGTATTTCCATTCGAGGTATGGTTTGGACACCTGCGGTACCGCGATATCATCATGTAAGCTTGTAAAATTCTTCGCGCCCTCCGGCAGAGTTTAAGTTAAAAAGGAACGACATCAAGGGTGGTACTTTAGTCATGCAGCGGCGTAGAACTCAGATTCCGGATTGGACCAAGTGCCCGTGGATCACACGTATATAGTATATATACTATATATACAGTGGAGGAGAACCAGGAGAGCGGTACGGTTTCAACCGAGTTGCCACGAGTCGCACCGATTCTAACCGACAGCAAACTCAACGCGGCAAGTCACAAGCAACGAGGGCAACCAGTTGTGCCGCGGCCTCTGACGCGGGACTTTCGGTTTTCTGTTTCGCAACAAATTGTATGTTCCTTACGCGATTTAACGCTCATCAACGTCGCGTGTCCTCTGTTATTAATTTCCAATCGGAAATTAAAAAATGCCGCGAATGTCGTGAAACCTCAAATTTCCCCTCCAATAAACTAATCCAACTTTTAATAATTCAACGTTACACTCCCTCTAACAACAGATGTGATCACCTCGAACCCTGTCTACTGTTTGTTTAGTTGACAAGAGTTTTTTCAGTTCTCTTCAAAAAGCGGAAGTTGTATTTTTCAAAAAAAGCAAAGGGAAAACGAAATTTTTTTTAACAAAATTAGTGCCTAGTGACAAAAAAAAATAAAAGTGTTGTGAAGTGTATATTTAAAAAAGAAAAGAGAAAATTTTTGAATTAAGTGAGACAAAATTTTTCTCCCGAGTTTTATTATTATTGTTATTAAAAAGGTGCTACCTGCCTGTGTCCTTTGGGGTAATATTAGAGAAGGAAGAGGAATTCCTTTGTCCCGTGGACCAGGCGAGTTTAAAGGACGGGAGGAAGAAGGAGGAGACTAACACACGCGGTCGTCGTCGTCGTGTTTCAAGAAGAAGTTTTCAAGTCTTGAACCTTTAGAAGAAAGGTACACCAGGCAAAACGCACTTCGGTGAATGTCCGTCTAAGTGCGCGAGAGTTGCAAGAGGGCAACAACCACGCCGCGGTCAGAGACTCAAGGCCACCTTTGAGAACCACTCGACCCACGCCGTTCTTCTCTTTCTCTAATTCACACCAGCAAACAATTAAAAAAAAAAAACACCTCATTTCCGGAATTATGTTAAAATAGTCATTTTCTCTTCTCAAAACGAAGAAGAAACAAAAAAAATTCAAAGACTATCTTTTGGCAATTTTTTTATTTTCAAATTTCAAAAGCTATAGAATGCAGAAACAGGAATTGCCTGATGCTATAATGATGTTGGTTAAGGCAGCTGTTCTCACAGCTGCTTTGGCCCAAATACTTGGGCCCGTGATGGCAAATAAACCTGGACATGCTTATTTCGAACAACCTTGCTGTGGCCATTCACATCTCAGGCATCACAAAGGTTCGCTATTCTATATCTACTATTTTGATTTACAAACTTTTACAAAAAAAACTTATAATAATTTTCCTCGTAAAGTACGAAAGAAGAAAAAAAAACTTCATGGAAAAAAATTACGAACATTATGGAATTAATAAACCCGTAAATAAGAATTTAATATAAAATCGTAAAATATTTTTAATAACCATGACAATGACGCTAGTTTTTAATAATTTCCATTAAAATCATCTGTTATAGAAATGTTACATAACACTGAGAATTTTGTTTTTGCTATGTAACATATGTAGGTAAAAATATTTACTCCCCTTGTTACGTTAAAGTACTGTAGCAATTATATAACACATGTGGGTAAAATTGTTACAAAATTGTTACATTGTTGTAACAATTTGGTAACAATTTTACACACATATGTGTAATAATTTTGTAACAGTGTTACACAAACGTAAGTAGCTATTTTGTAACTTTGTTGGCGAAAATATTTACAACTGTTACCTAACAATGACATATTTTTGTTATGTTACTTTAAAGTTACTTATCAGTAAAAAAATACGTTTGTTAGCAAAAATATTTATAACTGTTATCTAACAATTACATATTTTTGTTATGTAACACTGTTACTTTAACGTTACTCATCAGTGGAAGAATTTGTTTGAAAAACATTTATAATTGTTACATTGTTACTTAAACGTTGCGTGACAATTACAGAACATACTTATTGGAAAAATGATTTATAACCTTTACTTTAACGTTACGTAACAATTTTACGCAACTTTCTGGGAAAAAAGACGTTTGCAAGTATGTTACGTAATCTTGTTACATAAAACTTAGCTTAACGTTACGTAACAGGTACAAAACATGTTTGTCAGAGAATCCTTTGTTAAATTTAATCCAGGCTTTCTTGTCAGTATACGCTCTTGCAATGAAAAAGAATTGATACATATTGTTACAGAACAGTTATAAAAATAATTTTTGTAGACAAAATAAGTTACGGTACTCAGTACTGTATTGTCACTTTAATGTTACTTTATTGTTACTGAAAACTCTATTGTTACCGTATTGTTATTTTATTGTTACAAAATTGTTTAACACCGAAGAAATATTTACGTAACACTTCTGTTGCAAAACAGTAATACAAAAATATTACGAAAAGTTACTCAGCAATTTATGTCGCTTATAATATTAAAAAAATATTTAATGTAACAAAATTGTGGGAAGTGATTTGTGTGACAGAAGTTACGTAATATTTTTAACAATAACGTAACGCTTGTAACAATCTCGTAACATTTGTGACGATTCCATCTCCAAATTTTATAGTTAAAAATAACTATATTAATAAAAACTTTTTGAAAATTAAAAAATTATTCATCTTTAACATGTTCAGATTTAAAAAGAATTAAAATTATACAATTAATTCACGCGAATTTATAATAAGATGATATTTTAAATAAATAATGTTTTTATAAAAATTTTTATTCGATAGAACACATTTTTGTCTGAAATGCAAAATTCACGTATTTTTCAATCATACAAAAAAGATTTTGCATTAAAAATTCGTGTCGCTTCATGTTATATTATTTTCAAAATTTAATACAAAATGTAAAATTGGATTTTATTTTGAAAAAATATTACATTGTAACAGTTTTTACATTGACGTTTTCTTTCTCATGAAACATTTAATATATAATATTCTTCTTGAAAATTTTTATCTAGAGTAATAAAATCAGAAAACGGGACCTAAAAGCAGATTTTACGGGTTTTAAATTTCCTTCTTTTTTGAATATCCATTTATATAATGATAAGTGGCTAATATTAAATGCATATACATATTCATTTTCAAAAGAGATTAGATGCAATTATTCGATATGTTAAAAGCAACGTATAATTTTCCTATATATTTTCATTAAACGTGAGAATCCGATGATTATCTAGAATTTTAATCCCGCACCTATAATGCTACTTAAAATATATTTTATGAATGGAGAGTAATAATTCAGCAATGTTGAGTTTTTAATCTCTTGAAAAATTACTCAAAATAAACGGATTAGTTTACACATTTTTTGTTTTCTTTTTAAAATAATATTCATTCTTTTACAATTTTTTTCCAAAATGACCAAAATTCAATAATATGGAGGCATTTTTCGGAAAATTCAATATGGCTGATCCAATATGGCAAAAGACATTTTAAAAATCTTCAACCGTTCTGAATTTAAATACACTTACAATTTTCTTTAAGTTAGATTTTGTTTCACTTTTTTTCAAATCTATTGAAATATTCCATCGTAATTGAAATTTTACAAGATTTAATCTTCCAAATCACGTACAGAAACGATAAAAACCAAAAATGTTGAATAATTAAAATAGTTTTGAATTTAAAAGAAAAAATAAAAAAATAAATAAAAAATTGTTTTCCCCACAGTTCGTGGTAAATGGAAAATATTTTTCCCAATGGAGAATAATAAAATAATAGATAAACAAAGATTTTATATATATATATTTTTTTTATAGTTTTACAATCAAGAACGTGAGATAAACATCAATTTCGTTGCGGAAATGACTTTCGCAGAAACGTAGGTTTGAAATTACAAACCCACATGGGGGTTGTCTATCTTTATCACACATTGTTTTATCCATTACCTTTTTCCACGAAGTCATACAATACAAGGAAGTAAAATACATATCGCATTCAATTCTAATAGTTCACCACCAATATTTAATATTATTTCAAAAAAAAAGTAAATAAAAAAAAATAAAAAAAAATAAAAAATAGCAAATGTTACAAATATTTCTCCTCTTTTGTAATTTTATCCACTCGTGATTGGATAATGTTATATTCAGTTACAGTATTTTTTTTTATTTTTCATCAGATTTCATCACATTATTGACCTAGTTTTTTTTTGAAAAAAGAAATTCTTTGGCATCTATTGATGAAAAAGTGACTCAAAAAATAGAAGCGTTGCAATTTTTAATTAGCAGGATGCTATCAAAGTTTATAGAAATTTGAATAGGATTATTATGAATGACGATGCGAACGGTGACAGTTTCGCGTCATCAGTTTTATGCGAGAGAGGGCCTCTGTTATTCCAATTTCAGCCAGTTTTCCCGCACGTCATTACCTTTTAAAATACGAGCTTATCGTGAATTTTACTTTGTAATCGCGCTTCTGCTTCACTGTCAAATACAGTTATTAAATACCGCTTTAAAAACATGCCCACTTCTGTCACATTACAGTTTTTCCTCCTCCTCTTCCCCCCCTTCTCTCATATATGTATATATACTTAACAAAAGGCCGAATTGTTCGCAGAATTTAAAAATCTCCCAAATTATTTCTATAAGTGCTCTCATGCAGAAAATAATATTTGCAATGAAGTTAAATTTCCATTTTTGCCCATCATTTATTTTATAATGCCTTCAATATTTCATTTGGTTTATTTTGTCTTTAATTCGGTATATTTGTATATTTATTTTTTTTATTTATCAACTCATCGTCATTTATTGAAATCGTTAATAAATAATTTTTAAAACGCTCTTAACGAATATTGAATAATTTTCATGTTTTGCATCAAAATTATTTCAATCAATTGATAAAAATATTTACTTTAATTTTTGTTTCGGTAAGTTAGAGAACGTATTCAGTTCAAAAAGCTGGGAAAAAAATGTCCTTTTCTATTTTTCGAATAGTTTGGTTGTTTTCAAGTTATTTGGAGTTTAATAACTTCGGATGCGCGGCGAAAATGGGAGAGGGAGTAAAGAACTCAATGCGCAGACTCCCCCCCACTGATCCTTGCCGCCGCATCTAAGAATCACATTTTAAGTTTAAAATCCACTTTACTTGGAAAGTACTAAACTATTCAAATAATGAAAACGGACATTATTCCTTCAGTTCTTTTTGTTAACACCTTCTTTCATTTTATTTTATTTCAAAACGGAAAGTGAACGAAATGTTTGTAAAAATAAAAAAACATGAATTATTCAACACTGAGGTTGAAGATATTTTGAAAAATGATGAAAATGTCAGGTTTGAAAAATAAATACAAATATAAAAGAATTTACAGATTTAAGAGATATAAATTTTTTAAATCTAGTTTTTAATTCCCCCGATGCGCGCTGGCCGGAAAGCATTACTTTCCTGAAATCTGACTAGGCATCTGAACTCTCTTTCTCCCTTCCTCTATTTAGCATGACAATGGTTGGGAAAAATGCCTGCGTAAATTCGCGCAATGTGGAGAGTCACTAAATCGAGAGACGCGTGAAAACACTTTTCGCGCGATCCTTTGGGGGATTAAAACTCTCCGCGGGCGTATTTTTTTCCAACGCTAGACGGCCCGAGAGCCGAACCATTTTGCGGTAAATCATTTAAAAAACACGGACGTGTAAAGGGAAAAGAGAGAGAGAGAAGACCTTACGGTTGGAAAGCCTTGTTAGCATACATCACCAATATTATCTCTGTAGCACGCCCTACTGGCACATGATATTACCAAAGCTTAGAAACGTTGGGACTGACTTCATTATATTACCAGGCAGAGCAAAAGTCAGAGAGCCGAATGGAATGTGGTATGGCTGGCTGGTTGGTCGGTCGGTCGGTCATGATGTCCGTGTGTGTATGTTTATATTCAGCATATAAAACACCATCTTGCACTCTTCACATGTTATAGTAGCGACTCCTGCAGCAACTTGAATTCAGCGAGCATTCGCTCGTACAGTTATGCACGAGCAGATAATGGTACACACACGTGTGCTTTTTCCCTCTCCTTTATTTTTCATTCGAAAGGCACCTGATAATGTTCAAGATAAACATCTCATCGCACGATCTTCTCGACGGTTTTCTTATGTTAATCCCTTTGTCATCATAGTTGAACGGAAAAATCTCTTCTCGAATTTCGTCCCTACATCTGAATGTTTGTTTTTCAGACTCACAAATAGACATTTAAAATGTATTTTTCTTCGAATGAAAAATTTATTTTGTCTACTATTAACAAAATATTTTTATTATTTCAAATTTTCGTTTTTAAGGAATTTATATTTGCCGCGCGTCAATTTGGCATTATATAGAATTAGCAACACTAGCGCATCTGTTGGATTCTAGGAGAAGTAACTTGAAGAAGAGTCGTTTAGGGAATCGTTTGACTTAAAATCTTCTTTTTTTTCTCTTTTTTTCAAAATATTGACATTATTTAATAATCGAAATATGTTGTGTTGTAACATACATACATAGATCTTCAGTTTGCTATATGAAATCATAAATTTTAAGTACCTTGTATCGGATCCACAGTAACTAACCGAACGGATATTAATTTCAACTCGATCCTCTAATCCAATTATTAATGTTTGACGTAATACGCACTGCAAATAGAATTATACACTGAAAGGAAATTATAGTGCGGTCTCTACCTACTTACAGTGACATTAATCTTATACCTGTCAATAGGTCCAAAAATCAACAAAGAGAATGGTTTGTTGTTTTCTAAAAATAGGTATATAGAAATTGACTTCGTTTAAAAAATTTCGTTTTTCATTATAAATTATTTTATCACTAATAATTACAAATACGTAATTATGAATACTGAATTAATTTAATTTTTTTTCAAAAGGTATTTTTGTAAAAATGTACTTTAAAAGTTTTACTGTAAAAGCACCGAGTAACTATTTTTACATATATATGTCTACATCTCGTAAATTTTGATTCATTTTATTTTCTGTTGCGTGACCGTTTATTTCACTCCTTTCACAATCAACCCCTTACTTATCTCAAATCAAAATGAATTGCACTGAAAGTTGGTGCTGCCACTTATTTGGTATATATAAGAGCGCTAATTTGAAATGAAGTTGAAGTCTGTTACAATAAAAAAATAAATTAAAAATTCTTACTAATTTTATATCTTTCTATATCAGAACATTTCTCTCGACATATGAGGTCAAAATTAAAATAAATTAAGTACAATTTTTCTCCAATGGAAATTTTCTCCAAATAAAATTCTCAGGTGCAAAAATAAATTTATAATTATTAAAAATTTATCTTTTTGATGAAAAAAAAAAAATTCGCTTCTTATGAATGAAATTTAAAATGATTATTGTGTATCAGCCATTAATTGAATGTTTGTGTGTTTTTCTTCTCTCTTTTTTTTGTGTACCAATTTATATGTCACTGCAATTTCTTACTTTTCAAGTGTCTCATTTCCTTTGTTGTACTCTCTCGACTCAGTTCTGTATTTTCCCCCATTTTCTTCCGTGTCACTTCCTCTTTTTTCTCTCCCCTTTCTCTCTTTCTCAGTGTACAATATATATATATGTACAACTGTTTTAAACGACCAACGAAATTATACCGTGTAAATCCTTCATTCGGCCGTAAACTCGAGAACAACTCGACACACTGCGCTACGTATTTCCTCTTGCGTAAAAGAATTTGCGAATGGTATTTATGGAAGAAGTCCCAGAGCTTGAAATAAGCTCCCAAGATGAAATTTAGTGCTAAAAAGGGAGAATTTGTGACACCATTTTCTTTCTGTTTTCAACAAATGAGCTTCAATGGTGATAAAATAAAGACATTATCACTCTTCTTTGAACTCTTTTTCTTTTTTCTTTCTTTTTCGAAAGAATATAAACATGTAAATCATTCGATTATTTTCAATATGTTCCTGGAGTACTTAAACCCTTTTTTTACCTTTGAACTTTTGTTTAATTTAATTTAAGTTAATTTTAAACTAATTTAAATTAATTTAAATTAAATTACTGTTTATTGCACTTGTTTACTAATTATTTATTTTTTCATTTATTTTCCCCCCTTTTATTTCTTATTTTTTACTTTATTGCATTTTCAATAATAATTATTATTATTTCCATTGCAAAAAATTCGCTTTTTGAGACAACGATAAAAATTGTATAATAACAAAAAAAGACTGGGAAAATATATCTGTGTATTTGACGGAATTTTTTCTTATATTGTTCAATTTGCTTATTTCAAAAAATCTCAACAAGTCATTTGAATGCAAGGAATTTTTAATTTATTGCCATTTGTGCGATATATGATTTTCTCCGGAATTATATGTGAATCCATCTAAAGTTGGATATACATCGAAAGAAAAATCGAGCTGCAAATCTAAAACGGAAATGAGAGAAAGAGAGAGAGAGAGAAAATAAAATAAGTTTTTTTTTATATTTTTCTTGAGAAAATGACAAAGAATATTTACTATTTATTATTTTAAGAATAAGAAGAAAAAAAACGAATCGAAAAATATATATATATTTTTTTTCCTTATAATTAAAGAGAAAGGATATATTTCATAATTAAGATTATCTTTTTAATTAAACTCCTATCACCCTGATCTTCAATTTTCAAAAATTACCTGTTGCACATGTTACTAATAAAGGAGAAAAAAGGGGATATTCAAAATAGAAACACAATTTTTTCATTCAAATTAAAAAAAAATAAAATAATTTCAATCCATCATTTTTCCTATCTAAAAATATAATGATTGATATTTGTTGTTTTTGAAAATGAAAAATGAAAGAAGAGGGGGTTGATAATTAATTACTAAGGCAAAAAATTCCTAACATTTTGTCAAAAAAAAAAGTTTTAAAAAATTAAATAACTTATTAAACTTTACAGTCAGTTTCTCTATTCGTTTCCCACAGTCTTTTTCTCTTTAACACCTTCTCGCTTCTTTTTTTTCGCATTCCCTTCGCGAGTCTTTTCTTTCTTTTCTTCTCATAGAGACTTTCTAAAGTTCCCGCCGCGCGATCAAGGCTCTCATCGCGCGGAGAACAAAAAGCTATTTTGAGACGCCTGGCGGGAGAGTGAGAGAGGCTCATCCCGCAAGACCGAAACGACAACAGCACAAATACAATGTAAAAAAGAGTTATATGTACACACAAACAACTACATATATTATATATACATATATACACGAGAAGAACTTACTCATAACTTTGTTTCGAGATAGGCAACGTCGAGTTCGCTAGATTATCAAGTCGATATAATAAAACCACCTACTCCATTTCTCTTGAGAGAAAGAGAGAAGGAGAGAGAGAAAGAGTAAGCCTTTGCGACAAACTCCCCTTATCCCGTGTCTGCATAAAGTCGCCTTTTCACGACAAACAAAGCTTCATTCCTTTGCCAGTTTTCGGGCCGTACGATCCTCGATATTTAACGCAGAATCGCGTCTAAAGAAAAAAACTATGAGAAAAGTGAATCAAAATTCATGACATAAATGCGAAAATAAAAAACTTGGAGAAAAAAGGAATTACACTATATTTTACGCGCAAAGATTTGCTCGGAAAGGGCAAAGAAAAAAAAACTGTCACTGATTTAATTCACAGTTTCCAGAACGTCTTTATTTCCATGCAAATAAAAATCCTGTAAAATGATTCTTATTTTTTTATAAACGATTTCATGTTCTGAAGAAATATTGCGAAAGTGACAATGAGCGCGAGAGAGAAAAACTGCAATTTCTCTTTCTTACTCATTATCCCCACTCTTGCGCATGCGCATGAAACGAACTTAACTTTGTGCTTTCAGGTGCGCTCCCTTGGCTTCAATTATTCCAAGCCAAACCAAAAAACATTTTTTTAAAGAAGAATGTGCGCTCTCAAATTAAATCTCCATTTTCTATTGTCCCCTTTAGAACGTATTGTCAGTAACGGTTAACCAACACCCGAGAAATCTCAAATCTATTTTTAATATATTTTACCGTTGCTTTATTTATTCAGAAATTCCACTGGTTTTTTTCTACTATGTAATTGTATTACATTATATTGTATTATATTATATTTTATTAGTATTATATTATATTGTATTACTAATTATAATATAATACATTATAATATTATATTGTATTACATTATATTAAATTTTATATTATACATCAGAGAGTTAATATCCACTAGGAATGAAATATGTCATTAATTTTTTTACATGACTGTTAGTCGAATGTAATTTAGTCATTAAAACTTAATTACTTCCTTTTTGAAGGTTCAGAAATTTTCTCAAGAGTATGTCATTTATTATGACTTAATCTGAAGAAAGGTGGAAATTTTAATTTAAATCTTTTTAAAAATTTAGTTTAATTTTTTATGTTTATTAAATTAAATTTTAACGAAAGGTAATTTTTCAAAACTAATCAAATTGCATACGCTTTAGGGACAAATTTTTAAAGTTTTTAATTTATTTATTCAAATCAACAAATTAGAAACAAAAATATTCAGTTAAAGGACATAAAAATCGAAAATTGATTCAGTGACATGGATTATAATTTATAAACTAGTCTTGCAGTCGCCAAACTGCAGAGTACTTTGACAAAATGAGAGTAAGAGAGAAAGACTGGAATTTCGTTTTCATTATCTCCACTTCGGCGCTTGCTCATGCGATGTAAATAGTCCTTTGATTCGATATAGCAATTTTCATAGTAATTTTGAACTAATCTGTATTGTTCATCACGTTTCTGTATTTTTATTTCTCACAGTAATTCTTCCCCGTGGACAGTGTATATATATATCTTTCCGGGGGTTTTATAGACGGCTAATAATTGCCGTGTATCGATAAACTCACATAACATCCCTGTCATATCTGTCCGCCTCTCTTTCAGAGAAGTTTTCGTGTCTGTCGGAGCAAATAGAGGGCTAGTCGCCTAATCGTGCTACCCTCTTCACGTTCGCCATATCACGCTTTTACTCGGGTACCCTTTGCCCTTCACCCCATTTCCAACACATTTTTCTTCCTACGCTATATATATACAATACAACTACAAGCAAAGTTATCTCATAGTTTACCCTTCCCGCTGTGCAGACGCCGATATCTGCCCTACCGCAGGATTGAAAGTCACTACTACTCCTTTTTTTTCCACCACCTCCCAACAGATATGGAGAGAGAGAGAAAGAGAAAGAAAGAAAGGAAATTGAATCTCATTTTATCGAAAGTAACGACATTGAAAAAAAAAATGTCAAGAATTTTCACTCTCTCTGTCGAAACCACAGTTAACGAATAAATTGATACGGCCTTATCGTAATATCTCTCTATCCAGTCGAGCGTGCTTATCGTTCCATTTGCACTGTATCGACTCTTTTATCAGTTCCCCTCACTGTACAAATTGTTTCGGCCCTTCAAATCAAGTTCGCTCGCACTTTTTATCGGCTCCAAAAGTAAGCCATTGTCCCGTGCGTGCAAAAAATATTCACCCCCTACCCCCCAAATGGTATGTCTTTTCTGAACAGCAAAAGTCCCTTTTTTTAAGTTCATCTCCTTACCAGTTTGACGAAAATTCTTCGAAGTCATTAGAGAAAAAAACACTCTTGAGATTCTTCTTCTTCTTTGGCTTATGACTTTGGCTGAGAGTTACTGTTGAACTGTTATAATTTATGTTAATTTTATCGAGTCTATTAACTAATGTTTCGAAAAATAGTGACTGTACTATCAAATTGGTGTAATTAGTTTTTCACGACAATAGTGAGGTTACGATTGACGTTATATAGAAATGTCACCAAAGCATATAATTGGTGGTGGGGGGAGATCAAGTTTTGAGTAAAACACTGTTGACGAAAGCGGCCACCGCGAGAGTTGCGCTCGGATCGAAAGTTAATCACTCAAATAAAGACGAAATAAAAACAAATTTTTTTACTTCTTTTCTTTTTACTTAATAACTGTTATAATTTCCAATAATTCATAAAATTTCCACTTTTTTTGTATATGACAGTAGGGAAAATTGTATCCCTTTGATGTAAATTTTTTCTACAACATAAAAAGGAATTAATTTAAATTTTACAACATACATATATACTATATTCGACACATTAATTGTAATTTTGTTTTGTGTTATTTTAAAATTACATTCATTTATAAAATCTCATTAAACCACATTTTTTTATCATCACTTTGTTTCGATGCTTACTAATTATTATTTTTCCCTTTATCTCGCTCGAGAGTAAATTTCAATTAATTAGACAGATATTACTAATTAAACTTGTAAACGAGTTTATTCTTTTTTTTTAATAACCGAAATATCACCTCAACGGAAATGAATAAAATTTCAAGGGGCGAATATTATGAAAGATTGAAAGTGGGCAATAAATATAAGAATTTTCACGTAGAATATACGACACGAAGGACGAAAAGTTTTAGAAGCGATGAACACATTTACGATCTACCTGCGCGCAAGTCTGTTCTTTGTCGCTCTCCCGGGGAAAGAAAGTTTGGTTTTCTGGTAGGTGGGGGCGGACGTAGCGGACGTCGAAGGCAACAAAGGGCAATTTAAAACGGGTCTTCCCTGCCTAGCTAGACACCTGGGGAAAAAAAAATATATTGCAACGTTGCCTCGGTTATAGCAAAAAGAGAGGGCTAGTTAATGCTTTGTAATGGTCGACGAAGGGGTCGAAATCGCACCCTTAACGATCTCCACCGGCGTAACATGGCCACATTACCTCCTCAAATCCGATAACATGTATTCTTCCGCTATAAACATTGTAACCTTCATTTTAAAACTTTTTATTAAAGTAGCTCCTGCTTTCCTTCACTATAAGAACTTGTTGCCATTTAATATTTACGTAATAAGCGTAATATTCCGTATTACTTCGTAATACCACGTAATAATACGTAACCTCTCGTATTATTACTATGCAATAATCTTTAATATCAAATTTCTAATACTATTAAAAAAGTTCTTTCTTTCCCCCCACAAGAAAATTTTTCCATCTTTGAAAAAATTGTCTCTTTCTCTTCAGTAGTGAATAAAAAATTGTTAAACCCTAAAAAGAGACGTAAATCCTGCGTGAGCTTGGAAGAGAAGAAAATTTTCAGGTGCCCTCAGGGGCTTGCGACACTGCATTTCTTAATTGTTTCCTAACAAGGGAAGTTGCTACTTGGCACCGTTTGTTGGCTTGTCTCGTTTCATTTACCTTCCCATCCCTGCTTATTCTTCCATCCTTCAATCTGCGGAATTTTGCGCTTAGTGCGCTCTAATTTCTTTGCACCTTTACAATCAATTTAGAGCACAATATCAGCAATTTCTCCCAAAAACGAATCTCAATCAGAATCGAATTACAAAAAAACTAGAGGAATATCTCTGGTTGTTAATAATTTGACCATTAGTTAGTAATATACCTTTCAGGTGAAGTTTTTCTGACGGAATAATTTCTTATGCGAGGGTGCGTCAACTTGGTAGAAGGAGACAGATAGTGTTATAACGTCCCCTTTTCTTTCCTTGTCTAATAACACCTGCGCGTTAGAAACATTCACCACCGCGCAAGCGTTATTAGACAAGGAAAGAAGAGGGGACGTTAGAACCCTACCAAGTTGATCAGTTGACCACTTTTAGATATTCCTTTGGGTAAAATTGTATCACCAACAAATGGTTAATTTTCACGTTGGAAAAATTATATACAATTCTTCATTTAGTGGTGTAGATTTAAATTCGAACGTTAATGGGGTTTTATTTTTTTGAATAGAGACGAGAGGAGTAACAATGAGAATGGATTTATTTTTTATTTTTACAGACGCAATTGCCCTTGGGGGAAACTTTTACATTGACGCGGAATTAACGGAAATTATGTATGCACGCAGACACAAACTCTTCTACTTTCCGGTGCTCAACGATTGAAATCAACAATCACGACCATCCTCGAAAACGGTGGACACGATTCGCGTTTTATCTCCTTCTCTCTCTCTCTCTCGCTCAGCGAAAACTGCTTCATTATCCACTCGTTATGCTCTAGGGCTCGTGAGAATTGTTTTACTTCCTCTCTCAATGTCACTAATAATTTAAATCAATTAGTTTATTATTCACAGGAATTGTTTAATAAATTCCCAATTCAACTCCTTTAATTGCTTTCAATCCTAACTGAAAAATGTCGATGATTTTCGAAAAGTCTTCTAATCTAAAAATCTTCTAGGTTGTGAAGAATTCATTGTCCGGTGGAACTATCTGATTGGTTGGTAAAATTTCCCTTTCACAACGATAGTGAAACAATTTTTTGCTACTTCTCGTCCCTGATCTGCAATACCTAAAGTCGAACTCACATGCGGCAGTTTTTGCATTTTGATGAGTATGCGAATTACGAAAGAAATGGGAGATTTTGTAACGCAATGAAATTAGATTTTCATTCTTAAATTTGAGATTGCTTTTTTATGAAACGAAACTTTTCGTTGCGAATTATTATATTACGTCTCGCAATGGAAATAAACTGACGTTAGTCTGCGCAACAATTAGTTGCTATAGGGGGCGAAGTTTTCAGCTGCCGTCAACAGTTTCAGGGCGAAGGGCGTCTAAAAAGGAAAGGCAGTTGCGAAAATTGAAAACGCAGGGTGAAATTGAGATTTCAAGCTAGGTAGTTATGGCCGCATTCACTTCATTATACGAAATATATTATTATATATACGTATATATATGTATAATAGTGAAAATGGCGCTGGTCCGTGAGCAAATGAACAGTTAGCTATAGGGGAAATAATTAGACTCGTGAGCAAAACTCGAATGAAATAAATTTCATCTTTAAGGAGTCGTTTCAGTCAGTTATAATTAAATGTTATAACCGACAAACCCCACGCCTTTCGTGCAAAACTTTATTCCAAAGTTTTACGATTCGGCACAAGTAACGATCACTGTCGACTGGCGAATGTATATTGTATATATATACACACAGGTGTAATATTCCACTTCCAAGATTCCGGCCTCTGTATTGTAAGCTATTGTAATTCTTTGGAAAAGCACGTACGGTCGACGTGCAAAACGCTAATGGCTTTTCCTCCCGGCATGCGTGTACTTGCGAGGTTGACCGTAATGCCGGTTTCATAGCATTGCTCAACGCTTTTCCTTCTTTTCCGCATCCTTTTCACGTTTTCCAACAATTTCTTGGTGAATTGCTCTCATTCTGCCACAAAATTCTGATGAAAGTGCTTTTCTTTCATATTTTTATTGTGTGAAGAAAAATCTCTGTTGTTGATTGCAAAAAAAACACACACTACCTTCCTGTTATGTACAGAACACTTTTTTTTAATTAAAAATCTTTTTCTTTTTAATTAATTCATCCTATGTAGATAAAAATCTTTCAATTGAAGTGCATATTTGATGTTTAAAAGGCAAAAGAATTTATAGGTTATATGTACGAAAATTGTAGACGAACTATCAGTTTTCGATAATGGCGACAATTTCCACTTGATTGGTTGGTTAAATTTCCCGGTAATATTACCAACCAATTAGAAACGAGTCTTGTTCTAACCTCTCCTGTAAATATTTTTTAAGGTTGTTATTTGTTTAATACCTGTCTTGTTATTTATTCTTTATTTATTCTTTATTAATTATTAATTATTAATTAATTTACTGTATTTAATTTACAAATTTAATTATTATTTCTAATTTTTATTTATTAATTCTAAAATTGTCAGATATTTCGATTTCTAGTTCGGTTCCATTGCGTGATATGATGCGATCTAAAAAAAAACTGTGTTTTTCTCTTAACATTGTTTTTAAATTATTAGTGTCATGAGAGAAGAAAATATATTTAACATTATAACTGATTGAATCTTTATTTTTCATTTATTCCCTTTTTTTATTTCCATTTATCGTTGTTCCAAATTGGACGTGTATAAATGATACATAAAAATTTATCTCTTTTTTTTTCAATTTTCATATATAATTCTATTTGCATAATTATAAAGATCGTATCATTTTCTTGTTTGAATAATTCTATTATCGGATAATCTTTTTCTTTGGGATATATTTTAAAGCCCTCGTAAATGAATAGTAAACCGATATTCTGCTTTCTGAAGCAGGTAAATTTATGATGGGCCTTTGTCTTAACTGGCAGCTTCACAATCGAGTCGTATCACTTTATAGTCAGCTCTATAAGGTTTCTACGAATGTAGATTATACTCCAAGGAAATATCACTTCTAGTATTTGGTTCCATTCGTTGTAAAATAATATTCCAAGCTCTGGTTTTGATATAAATTTACCAGTAAAATATTTTATCGTACAAGATTTGTCAGACGAAGAAACTTAAACTTCGGTTTTCGGACTTAATTCTTAGAACGTAAGACATAAGACTTAAGACATAAGACTTAAGACATAAGACTTAAGACATAATACTTAAGGCGTAACACTTAAGAAGTAAAACGTAAGGCATAAGACTGAACACGTAATACTTAAGGCGTAAGACTTAGTGAACCATAAGTACGTAAGCCGTAAGACTTAATAAGTAAGTCGTAAGACGTAAAACGTAAGACATAATTCTCAAAAATCCTATAAAATTAAATAAGAAATTTCTCTCAATCTAAAAAAAACGGTTTCGAAAAAAATTACAATTTTTAAATTATTATTTGCTGTAAATTAAAAAGAGAAACACTAAAACTAATGTTTGCAATGACTCATTCAAAATGACGACTCATGAAATAATATTGACTCGAACAAACAAACGCGGCTCAGGATTGAAATATTTCTCAATGTGACTGAAACGTAATGGAGACTGATATCCTCATCGATCATTTAGCTCTTGAAAAATTTATTTTTTTCCAAACAGTATTCAATGTTGAAAAATTAACATACGGCCATAAATATAAAAGAAATTTTGTCAAATATATGAAAAATAAAATTAATGTAAAAAGAATTAAATAAAATAAAGTGTGAATTGTAATTTTTGAAGAATATAAGTTAAAGAATCAACTGATGATTCTTATCAACGATATAAAAAGTCTTGGCAGCAAGGCGTTAATTCCCAGACTCGACTTACGTGGAACTTATTTTCTTAAATTTACAAGATGATATCTTAATTTCACTCGTTTCAAGGATGGTGTGCCGAGTAAAAACTTTTAATATAGTTTGGAGAAGAAGTTTTCTACTAGACGCGCCGGGCGCGAGAAAAAGGCTTTTAAAAAATTTCGTCGGGAAAACTGATTTTGAAAGAGTCACAAGTTAACAGACTTAGGAAACTTGAGAAATCTATTTTCTTTTCTTTTTCTTTTACATTTCAATCGTTTTTTATTTATATTCACCGATTATTTTTTTCTTTTTCAAAAAGAAAAAATTAAATTTGTCATCGATTTTTAAAAATTTTATAATAAACAAATTCATACTGAAGAAAAGAAAGTTATTTGGAATAGTAAAATTATAAAACTATAATTTCATTTTTTTTATTACTAATTTTTAATGAAAGTAATAAAAAATAATAACAATAATAAACAGGTAATTTCTAAGAATAAAAAACTAATTTCTCATTCGATTCACGATTTTTTTTTCCATAATCCTATAGTTAGATGAAATAGGTTTCTGATTACAGGTAAACAGAGTGGAAAACGAAGTAATCTGAGAAGCCAGCGATTTACCTTTTTCTCCTTCTTCTTCTTCCTCTTCTTTCATTTGAAAACAGTTTTTATTATTCGCTTAAGCAAAGTTATTTCCCAGAAACTACAATTGCTCAAATTTATAAGTCCCTCCTCATATACTTGGTGAAAGAAAAACAAAAAAAAAACTGACAGAAAGTAAAAAATTTTTTTTCTTTCTTTGCGGTAAAAAGACGCCTGAATAAAATATTCAACTTGAAGTGACTTTGTTTTAAAACATACCAACAATAAAAAAAAGGGAATTTTTTATTTTAAAGGTACTTGGAAATGCAGTTAAATTTTTTTTTTCACCGTTTTTGGGTCAAGTTGGTATAAAATACAGTATATGTGTTCTTTACATTCGAATATAAAACTTCTTTTTTTTTTCATGCCATTTTATTGCTTTTGTTTCAAAAATTGATACAATTTTTCATATCTAATTTTTCCTTTCCACCAGTGAGAAAATATAAATTTAACACATATTTTTATAAAGTACAAAGCGTGTATTTTTTCTTCTTTTTACTAAGAAACTGTATAAATAAAAATAAAAGTGAAAAGTCGACAATTTACCAATTTTTTATCTAGAGATATCTTTTTTCTTTCGTCGAATATTTCGTTTTTTAAAATTACTGAATTGAGAGAGAGAGAGAGAGAGAGAGAGAGAGAGAGAGAGAGAGAGAGAGGTTAGAATAATAGCGGAAGATTGACACTCCTCGTTTCTCATTGGTTGGTAATATTACCACCGGAAATTTTTCAAGCCAATCAGAGTGAGAGAGTGGGAAAAGATATTTGTCTCTCTTGGAGATATATGTTACCATGGTAACGAAACGGATTTATTTACATAACCTCAAAAATAGTTTCGCATCGTTTTGGTCAATTTTTCCTATTCAATTAACTTTTTCATGTAGTATTTTATCACCTAGTTTATTGAAATTACTTTAGAAAGTTCGTGCTTCGATAATAACCTCTTTGTTTCAATTTCTTCGGTAATAGCGATAGTGAAGCGACTTTTACGTCACTTTGAACCAACATTAACTTGTACTCGAGGTATAATTAGCCAGAAGGCAAGAAACTTTCGAATCATGTCGGTAGAGATGAGTAGAATTTTGCTTCAAGAAGGTATTCAAAGTTTGTGCGATAACCACGAGTACGTGGCGATGTGGCAAGTGGGGTAGTAGTCGGATAAGAGAGAGAGAGAGAGGGTGGTAACAGTTTCACTGCACTAAACATGGCTCAAGTTGTATCTGGTTTTATACAGCTCAGGGCGATATCACGGTCAGCACGCGCGCTAGAAACATGTTTCCCAGGGCACAATCGTTTTTTTAAGATAGTCCTCTCCTTCAGCGAAAGCCTCTCTAAAAATATCCACCATCTAAAAACAGATGTTGATGATGATGATGGGTTCAAAAGCTTTTCATATTTTATATATATATATAGCTCTCGAACTCAGTCGCAAATAATTTTTTATCTCTTCATCATGAAATAATTCCCCCCCAAAAAAAATAATGGGAAAATAATTAGATCTCGCAGAAAAATGGATAAGAATTAACCGCATGAATCAATCATCGTGTCAAAAAAAAAAGTTCGCATCGTGCAAGTGAATCTCTCCTGTCAATTGAAAACATAAACTTTTGTTTTTTGAATTGGAATGAAAAGAAATTGAAAGAGAAAACTCGTTTCTTGCTATTGTGAGAACTCGTTTCACAGTTCTTCAATCTCACGAGTCATTCTCAAGGAGGCGAACTATTGAGAATTCCGCTGGCATTTGTTTCACTGTATACGTGAATTCAACATCAACACTTTGATGCTTGTAAGAAAGGAACAAAAAAAAAAACAACAACTTTTGTATTGTTAGGTACATGAGGATCAATCGTTTCTTTCAAATTACATCGGAAAATTATTTCCTGTGCCGTAGTGATATTTTTTTTCTACTTTTGCTAGTTGGTATCGGTCTTTCTTTAGAATTCTTTGGATCATTTAGGATACTTTGGATCCTTTTAGATTCTTTGGATCCTTTAGATCCTTTAGGATTCTTTGGATTCTTTAGGATTCTTTGGATTCTTTGGACTCTTTAGAATTCTTTGGATCCTTTCAGATTCTTTGGATCCATTAGGATTCTTTGGATCGTTTAGGATTCTTTGGATCGTTTAGGATTCTTTGGATCCTTTTAGGATTCTTTAAATCCTTTTAGGATTCTTTGGATCCTTTTAGATTCTTTGGATCCTTTAGGATTCTTTGGATCTTTTAGGATTCTTTGGCCTCTTTAGAATTCTTTGGATCCTTTTCGATTATTTGGATTCTTAAGGATTCTTTGGATTCATAAGGATTCTTTGGATCTTTTAGGATTTTTTGGATCCTTTAGGATTCTTTGGACCCTTTAGAATTCTTTAGATCTTTTTAGATTCTATGGATCCTTTAGGATACTTTGGATCTTTTTAGATTCTTTGGATCCATTCGGATTCTTTGGATCCTTTTAGATTCTTTGGATCCTTTAGGATTCTTTGGATTCTTAAGGATTGTTTGGATCTTTTAGGATTTTTTGGATCCTTTAGGATTCTTTGGACCCTTTAGAATTCTTTGGATCCTTTTAGATTCTTTGAATCCTTTAGGATTCTATTTCGGATAAAATTTTTGATCCTGTTTGTGATTATATTAAGGAAACTGTTTTGAATCCAATTAATAATTCTACTGTAACTATAGTGGCAGCCAATCGTTTCTCTCAGTGCAGAAACCTAAATAAAGTGGAATAATAGAATTCTAAATATTCCATCCCGAATGGAGTAAAATTAAAAATAGTATTCTAAATAGAATATACATAATTTTGTCGGCGTATCTACAAAATGCCAGAGAGCAAACAGTTTCATTTACACTGTTCAATAAATAATATAATCTGGCTAAAATAAATGTTTCCCCAGATCCAATGCATAGTTTTTCTGATGATTCCAAATTGAGATCGAGTATAAATACCTTATAAACAAAAAAAGAGAATTAGTAACGCTGGATAAATTGAATTATTCAAACAAAAAACAAAAAAATAACGAAATGCAGAGAGCAGAGTGTGGAACTATGTATGTAATCAAAATGCATAAACTATCAATAGCGGTCTCATACCGTAAAGTCAGAAAGGCGTGCAAAAATTGGCTGTATATATCAGCGAAACGTAGTTTTGTGCAGTTTGTCGTGAATATGGGTTAGGTGAAAACATTGCTAGATGGTCCGTGAGCGTCGGCATTATACATACATGTTACCTACTATCGGTTGTCTCCAGTTGGTGAACGGATGGAGGGAAAGGGAGAGGGGCCACTATGCAAGAATACCATAAATATCAAGCTGAACGGATTCAATTTACTGTCCAATAATAATGTTCGGATATTACCTTCTGCACGAGCTATGATAGTCGAAGAGAGAGAGAGAGAGCAAGTTGCACGCATCTTAGGAGTACCAGTGTTGATGATAACACTCTCCACAATTTACCCATCATCAAAAACATAAACCAATTTTCATGCAATATTAGCAAGACAAAATGAAAATTTTAGCTCTTGGAAAACAAATGATGAAAACATTCCGGAAAAGAAGAAGAAGAAGAAGAAATAATTTCAGATTTCTATTTCCATTTGAAAATTATTTTCTCCTCTTGATTCCTTTTATGTGTGTGGAATTGAAATTCCAGTAGTAAGACTTTTTCCGGATTGACGAACGAGACGGGAGGAAATGAGATTTCTTTAATGTTTTATGCTCTTTGGTCCTAAAAATATTCCGGTGAACACTGCTTTTAAGAATGTGACGATAAATTTTGTTTGTGGATTGATTTGAAAATAAGGCATAGAGTATATAACATAATACTTTGGAAAAGGAAGAAGGAAAGGTGTTTGAAATCCACTGGACTGGTTTTGGAGCACTGGGTATATATACGGTTTGGCCAAAACCACCAACTGCCTTGTTTTCCAAGAAGACAACTTAATTAGGGCCAGAATATCTCCGCCTGTTTCGACTCTCTATCGGTTCCTTCATGAATATGTATATCACAGCAGGCTGCCTCGATCGAATCGTCAAGAAGGGGTGTGCGCAATTCTCATCGAAAAGCGAAGGCGTCTCCTTACGAGTATTACAAAAGGAAATAAATGTCATCGGCAATTTTCGACTTCGATTAAATTTCTAGAGAGAAAACTTTCATCCATTGGGTTCAGTGCCAACAAAGTATTTCCATGTATATTCTTTTCTGGCAAGATTTCATATACTAGAAATAAGGAACATCAGTGCCTGTTATTAAGACATTTTATTATTAGATATCCTGATGAAGAATTTAAAAATGAAGAAACATCTCCCATGGGTTTGGGAAAGACCTTGATGCAAGGTTTTTATTTTCTACTGAGTTTGTTTACCATTTTGGGGATAGTGACGGAGAGAGAGAGAGAGAGAGAGATGTTCATCCCTACTGAACAAACGATTAACTCCCAGCTTAACATGTACCTCATATACCTTAAACTAGAGGCGGTTTATGTTTATAGACACGTACGGCCTGACACTAAACTAGTTGGACTATTCACGAAACACTGACACACATTATTCCCATCCACGTCCCTCAAATCCTTCCCCTAAACAATTCACAATTGTCATTATGGCACAATTCCACTCGATTATCATTTGCCATAATCGACCCATTTGGAATATTATCTCAAGTAGTTTCTCCCCCGCTATTTTACATGTGTCCCATTCCATTTGCGCTCGAAACTCCCTTACACATTAAGATTTGATTGAAATTCCCAAGCGTTTATTGTGTTATTCCAAGGAAGGAGGAAACATTTTCAGACTAATATTCCTTTTAGATTCTGTGGATCCTTTTAGATTCTTTGGATCCTTTAGGATTTTTTGGACCCTTTAGAATTCTTTTGATCCTTTAGGATTCTTTGGATCCTTTAGAATTCTTTGGATCCTTTAGAATACTTTGGATCCTTTAGGATACTTTGGACCCTTTAGAATTCCTTGGATCCTTTAGGATTCTTTGGATCCTTCAGGATTCTTTGGACCCTTTAGGATTCATTGGACCCATTCGAATTCTTTGGATCCTTTTAGATTCTTTGGGTCCTTTAGGATTCTTTGAATCCTTTAGGATTCTTTGGATCCTTCAGGATTCTTTGGACCCTTTAGAATTCTTTGGATCCTTTTAGATTTTTTGGATCCTTTAGGATTCTTTGGATCTTTTAGAATTCTTTGGATCCTTTTAGATTCTTTGACCCTTTAGAATACTTTGGATCCTTTTAGATTCTTTGGATCCTTTAGGATACTTTGGACCCTTTAGAATTCCTTGGATCCTTTAGGATTCTTTGGATCCTTTAGAATTCTTTGGATCCTTTTAGATTCTTTGACTCTTTAGAATACTTTGGATCCTTTTAGATTCTTTGGATCCTTTAGGATACTTTGGACCCTTTAGAATTCCTTGGATCCTTTAGGATTCTTTGGATCCTTTAGGATTCTTTGGGCCCTTTAGAATTCTTTGGATCCTTTTATATTCTTTGGATCCTTCAGGATTCTTTGGACCCTTTAGAATTCTTTGGATCCTTTTATATTCTTTGGATCCTTTAGGATTCTTTGGGCCCTTTAGAATTCCTTGGATCCTTTTAGATTATATGGATCCTTTAAGATACTTTGGATCCTTTTAGATTCTTTGGATCCATTAGGATTCTTTGGATCTTTTAGGATTCTTTGGATTCTTTTAGGATTCTTTAGATCCTTTTAGGTCCTTTTAGATTTTTTGGATCCTTTAGGATTTTTTGGACCTTTTAGAATTCTTTGGATCTTTTTAGATTCTTTGGATCCTTTAGGATTCTTTGGACCCTTTAGAATTCTTTGGATCCTTTAAGATTCTTTGGACTTTTTAGAATTATTTGGACCCTTTTAGAATCACAAGTATCACAAGAATCACAAACATCACAAGAATCACAAGTGAGTCACTTAGGAGACATCATGAGTCCAAGTGACTGATTTTTGTAAAAATAAAGCTCAATAGTTTGAGTGAGATTCAATAAGTCTGGTATAGAGAAGTTATATGAAATCGTGCGGTGAAAGGCTTTAAAAAGATCGAAGAAAAGAACGAAGCGACGTAAATTGCAACCTTGGTAAATATAGTAAGTCTCCTTAGTAGACTCTCGACGTCTTCTTCCTGTAGATCTGTAAGGGATTATTAGCTACCTTCTACTTTTCGATGCCACAATGGGAATATGATTTAATATAGAGGCTGAAATCCAATTGGCTGGATGGTGGTGGGGGGGGGGGGGGGGGGGTGTAGGTAGGATAGGATTGAACCGCTTTAGGTGTACTCGAGCGAGTCGCAATTACGTCTCGACTAGGCAAGGAAGAGTCAATCTGAAATTCCATTTGCCTTTATTATGTCGCCAAATGCTCATTCGTCCATGACGATTTACGTGTGATGGTTTTCGCGCCGCAGGTCCAGTCTCTATATATGAGAATACCATTCAAATGACAGGTGCTGCCCCCCCCCTCGTCACGCATCTGATTTAAAATTTATATATCGCACGAAGGACAATAATTGTATAGTCATGGGTACTGCGCTACTGTCATTTCCAATGGAATTCTCTCTGCCTCGATGAATTCACATTGTGGCCACCATGCAATTTTGGTCGACCATCGTTTTATATATTATTCCCGAACAAATCGTATATATGTATATATATATTGCTGTCGCGAAATAAAAGATTTATCCATCGCCAACTTATTCTCCTCTGGCGCATATTTTACATATATATCCTATTTTCCATTGTACTTTATCTATAGAGAGAAAGGGGGAGAGTATTCTAGAAACAAAAATTTTCATACCCGGAGAAAATAAATTACGATTGGAAATTTATTTTCCTGAATGAAAGTGAAACCCATTGTTTCTGTGATATAAAACAAGCATCTTTAGATCCCGGATTTGTTTTTGTATACCCTAAAATCTCTTTTTTCTGCAAATATAAAAAATTTCCAAAATTAAACGTTTTTTGAGATTAGAATTAAAAAAAAACACAAATTAGCCTTTTTGGATGTAATCTAACTAAATGATTTATTTTTTTTGTTCTAGGTAAGTCAAAGGATTTCAAAGAAGTGATAAACATTGGTGTATTTGTCGTAAGTAAATAGAAGTCTATCGTCACAGTGTAATTATTATCCAACACCCCTCAAGAGAAAATACTCTATATTTTTTTTTCTTCTTCCTTTTTGAACAAACTTATTTCTCTCTTTCATTCCCGTCACCCCAACATCATGATTATTGCTCTGTACATTCGTCTCGACTGTTTATTGTACACTTGTAATATCAACAGTAGCCTTTATCCCTCTCAAGTTGACGACTGATTGATTCCTCGTGACATTTTATTCTCCAACTTTCCTTCGAGTTGACATAGAGATGAATCATTTGCAATAACATAAATGCTAAATCAGAGGAAAAATACAGCTTAAAAATGGGTAAAATTTGTGAAAAAAAATTAGTATTATAACGTATTATTAAGTAATAGTATTATTAGTATTATTATAATTACTGTTTTAGTTGAATTAAACAATTATTTCTCATTTTTGAAAAATCAAAAGTATAACTGTAGATTTTGAAGTTCGTGTAACATTTAGTGACATACTATATATATATATAAAATTATATCAAGGATAATCGTAAAAAACATCACAATCAGACTTTTCTTCAAGGATTCCACGATGACGAGGACGTTCGAGAGATATTGAAAAATCTTTAGAGTTCTTATGTCTTTTTATGACAACCTCTCAAAGCTTCGAAGTCATAAACTTTAACGGGTCCACGGATTGTGGCCAGTTCTTGAATCCCAGTTATTTCGTAGACTCTCGCAAAAGGGATTCGTAAATTTCTAGAATAATAATTTTCATACAAATCTTTGAAGAGGAACTTTTTATTTCACCCGGAGAAATTCTCATTTTGAATAATTTCAACTCTATATAGTTGAATAACAAGAATATTATACATTTATATATATTTTTTTTACTGCTAATGAGAAAATTGGAGAAAGTTTTATGACTGAGTGTAAAACAGATTTTTCGGATTAAACAAAAAGATTGTTTTTTTGCTTATTGTAGAATTTAGGAATATGTATTCTGAACACGTTTCTGGTATATCATATTGTAGAAGATGATTTTTGTAACAAGTGTGAGTGAATTCAAAGTAAAATTCAATGACAATATAATAGAAGCTGACCTAGGGAGCTTGAAAAATCTTGGTAAAGTAGAACTCTTTATGGGGCATAGGTGACTCCATAAAAGTCAATGAGGCCTGCAGATTGAAATAAGTCGAAGAACTAGTGTGCAACGTAATAGCACCCGTAAGAGGTTTTCCATTGCACTTGCCTCGTGTCATCGCACACTAAACTTTTTCAAACTCGTTGAACATTATCAGAAAGTATTTATTACTTCAGTGGTAATACTTCCATAAGCGATAATAATATCGTTATATTAACAATCCTGGAACAATTACTCCATTTTCTCTTTCCTATTTGTAAAATTCTATACTTTTCTTTTATACTTTAGAACTTTAATCCAAACAGGAAGTTTCATGACTTTCTCGTTCTGCTTCGAGTTTCGATGAACAATTTCCATTTGGGTTTTTCTTCTTTTTCCTTGTGGCAAAGTATTAGGGAGAACGTTTGGTATTCGCCCTGGTCTCGATGAAAAAGGGACGAACGAGTAAAGCCTGTAAATGAATTGGCCCGAGGGAAGAAGTGAGAGGCATCTGTAGTCAAGAAAGGGACCAGCTACTAAATACGCCGCAAACAGTAGGAAGGCACACCGCGAGATTGTACGTGCCTTCTAATTAATCGCGTCGTGCCCCGCATATATCCTCAGCAACTGAAATTCAACGTCTCGAGATCAGCTGCAATTTTACTTTTCGACCCGAGGACCTCTCTTCTAATCCACAGTGTCCGAATTTCTTTCCTTTAACTTCTGCTGCCCTGAATTACAAAGCAGAAACAGCAGCAGCAATCCTTTAATATGTACTAAAAGTAATCATGAAGTAATTTGAATTTTATTTGAGAAACATTTCTTACAAATGTTCCCACAAATGTTCCCACAAATGTTTCCCCAAAGAGATAAAAGAAAACTATGATGGTGGAAAAGTTCGTTTCTTGAATCATCATGGAGATGATGTTGTAAAATCTTCAATCTCTCTGTATAAAAATTGCAAAAATCCAAAAGCAGATGTTCTAGAGTACTCCAACTTTATGGAGAAGATGCTCTTCAGATTGACCCACAAATTTTAAAGTTTTGCCGATACAGGACTTTAAAAACTAGATGACTTTCAGTCATTTCCTCCTTTCATTTTCTGAACTTTTAGGATTCAATTCTTTTAGATTTAGACTTTTAGATTTGATACAGGACCAAAATTACTCGAATTCCGTTTAGAGTACTGATTAGATTTCCATTAGGCTACTTAGAAAACCTATTTACAATTCTGTTTAGAATTCCATTTGTGGATCTAGTACTCCATTTGATATCCAATTTCTGATTCTTAGACTTCTATTTAATATCTATTTAATATCTAATTTCTGATCCAAAAGAAAGATTACGTCCAAATGCATTTGTAGATCATCAAAGACAACTAAAGACCCATGAACGCAATGATGGATAATAATATAATCTGTTAAAACAGTTTCGGAATCAAACAAAAAGAAACGGATGATACAAAACGAGAATGATAAATCTTTAACTCCGAGCAATTTAGGAAGCCTTTTTCTTTTTGCGGGTTTAGTAAAACATTTTCTAGGATGTTCTTTTTACCTGCAGGTCAGATAGGAAAACACTTAAGGAAGTAACTCTAAGGGATGTTTTGCCTCGGTGTGAATCGTTGGAAACGTTTTCTTCGTCGGCTAATTTATTGGAGCCTGCACTTATTTATAGGTCCCACGGTCTGTGGGATCCTCCCATTCGTGAACGAACTTGCTTGCTTTTATATATATATATGTACGTAACATTCGAAAAACATATACCCTAAGTGCGATTATGGGAGTTTTTTTCCCCTCACTTCTGAAACTTGAAGTTATATACGAAAGAATTACAAAAAAGAGAAAAGAGAGAAAAATTTAAACTCTTGCTTATAATCATTATAGGGAGAAAATTGCTCTATACAATATATAACTCAGCAACTGATTGAACTGAAACTGCAAGGACATATAAGTTTACGCACCAATTGGCACGCAACTCACCACACACATTCCAATCGATTACCGCCATATACTGTTATTACTCTCTTGCCCTTTTAGCTGCCGAAATAAAAAAAAAAAGTTGAATTAAAGGTTATGTCCTTATTTTAGATCCCGATATATTGGATTTCAATCAAGGGGAAAGAAGAAAAAAATTCTCTATAACACCGTAAAAAATAAAAATCGTTAATATTTCTATTTTCCTCTATTTGCGACGATTATCAATTATTCAGGTATTTAGACATCAAGAAGGTCTCTTTCTCTCTCTTTTTTTTGGTCTGCCGTTATTGGATTTCGATTAGTTTTCGATTTTACCGCCTGCTGTCGTCAGCAGATGAATATTAAAATCAAACTAAAAGAATCATTTTTGTTAATTTACGGGATATCAAAAAAATATTTCGGACGATTTTTATTTTATATGCGCCCGAAACGATATATATGGTAAATCTAGTGAAGAAATTTATTGCCTTTCCTTCTTTTTTTTTCAAGAATGGCGACAATAAATAAGTTTCGCGATGGTGTAAGAATTCAACGATATATTGAAAACTAATGGATTGGTATTTGTCGCTCTTTATCTGCCTCTCGCGCGGCGTTTCTTTCTTATTCGAAAGATATGATTCTCTCGCTCGATATCTTAATGCCATTCCAGAAAAGCAATTGAGAACTTCCCTGAAAAGTCGATGCTCTGATCAGAATTGAAATTCCTCAGGTATACTGGTTCACGTAGGTCATGCGAACATTCATCTACGTCTATATTATTATCCACAGACAAATGAACGTGCCACTGAACTATGTTTGAATTCCACCGAGAGTGTGAATATCAAACTGTGAGATGGTGAACTTTACATCTACTGGCAGATGAAAAATGGTAATTAAAAATACCACCAGTCTGTGTAATTACTATTTGTTCATTTGGAATATTAGATCAGGAAGAAAAATATACCTTAAGACTGACGCGGAAATAATTCATCAATCAATAAAAATTTGAAAAGTATCTCTAAATGTTTGTAAAATCTAAAGTAGAAATATTTCTGGTATCAATGATTCTCGATAGTCGGTACAGTGGCGAGTCGCTTTACCATGTGGCGTGATGGTCGCTTATTTCAAAGTTGAGATTGACGACTTCAAATTAATCATTAGGATGATATTCTTTTGTATCGGTTACTTCCTCTGCGGGAAGAAGCAGTCTTTGTTAGTCTGAATTTTTTTTCCATCAAAACCCCCCTTTGTAATCGATTATCGCTAATCTCTGCTAGTTCTTATCCATGAGGAGTCGCTATATCATAGCCTATGTCACTCGACACCAGCTGTTTTTCAATCGACGTTTTAGGCACACAATGGCGACACGTACGACGTCTCGGTTGAGCCAAGAAGATTAATGCGCGACGGATAGTCGTTCATCCTCCTACGCGCGTCGATATAGTGCGAGAGAGAGAGAGAGAGGCTTAATCGTCGGAAATCACGAGCGAGACTTGCCCCATGTTTTCTTTCTAAATTACTCTCGTCATATTCCACCTTTTCAAACCTTCGGTTGCCAATTTTTACCTCCTGTCAACTTGCAAATAATTTCGAGATAATTGATCATCACGGGAAAGTTTTCCTTAAAAAAAGCCCCTTATATTAATTATTAATTCCATGGATCATCATTTACATCCCAAATTGCGGAATTATTTCTTCTTCTTGAATTATTTCAATTAAATTATGTTTCAATTTCTATTGAAACAATTTTATTTCAATTTGAAATATTTCGATAGAGGTACAAGCGAAAGGTCAGTCAAAAAGTATAATAAATTCTCCATGATGAAAGCGGTCTCTATTTAATTATCAATTTTCCGGTCGAAAATCGAATGACTACATGACTCCAATTAGCGTACTGTACAAATGTAAATTTGATATTGCGTTTACAGAATTATCGTGACGAAAATACCCTTTTATAATGGTGCTTCTAATTAGTTGCGTCTATTTGTTTCGATTGTTGAAATTATTCTTCTGCAGTAACGTAGAATTCGAAGTAGGATTTTGTTCGTATTTATTCATTTAAGATACTATCAAGAATAAATTCAGAATCAAATGAGAGGAACAATTTTTTTTTCTTAATTATTTTTTAACTACAAACAATATTATTATGAAGTTACCGCTTTGTCCTTTGTCCTTTGGATCATCTAGACGTAATCGACAGTTTTCAGAAACTTTGTACTCTTTTTTAGCCTGTTTCCTATATATGCCGTTAACTGTACATTTTATGCATCGTAGAAAGCTTTGTGACCACGTCCGAGACTAGCCACCTCATCCCTTCTCTGTTCTTTGGCTCTCGATTCAAAGCTAACGATTATACGGTAGTTAACGATCTCCGTACAAAACCCTTCTCCTCTTCCTCCTCCTCTTCTTCTTCAATTCCATTCTTCGTCTTTTTTCCATTCTATTTCACTTCTTTTTTTTCCTCCTTTTACCTCCATCTGGTCTTTCTTTGCTTCATTCTTCGATACATAAATGAACAAAGGATTATTCACTTAAAATCAAATTTTAAAACTTGAAATTGTAAAAAATAAAAATGAATGTTTATGTTGACATTGGAGGATTATTTTTCAAGAATTAAATTTATTATTGGAAACTATTTCAAGAGTATTGACTGCTGAGTTTGTGTAAAATTAATTCACAATGATTTTCTTTCTTTCTTGACATGTAGAGAACATCCTTTTCACTAGTGTCAAATACAAAATTCCAATCAAGTTTTCGCTAAAATTGGCATCAGATTAAAGTAGATCAGGTATATACATGACAAGATCGATATTGTGACATGTCACTCAGGATGTTCTTGGCTACGGATTTAAACTTGAAACAAGATAATACTTGTCAGTTTCCATGTTTTTAATGTAAATTTAGAGAATAATTGATGAAGTTACAAGGGGTTTTACGCTAAAAATAATTTCTCACTCTTAATTACTTTCAAATATTCAATATACCAATTACTTCATTATTCAATTCGGATTAATGATTTATTTAACACTGAATGAGATTGACCAAGCTTGGCTGTTTTTTGGAAAAATAAATATGATTCTACATGAAACCAATTTACACTTTTATACTGGATTCAAACCGGAGGTAATAGGAATTGTCAACAGTTACGCCTCTGATGAACGATGAGTGAACTAAATTTACAAAGCCAACAGTCTTTTTCTTCTGGGTTTAATACTAAAGTGCAATACACACTTTAGTATTAGTTTGCAACGTATCTCTTGTAGGAAGAACCTTACAGTTAAATTAACCTCAAAATTCATATCCTAAGTAGTTCTTGGAAATCATGAACTATTTTAATAATAATGCAATTCTAGAATGATAATAACAAAGGAATAATTTCTAGGGAAGAAAATTTCATTCGACTTATGGTTGAAACCATAAAAAAAATATTAAACGTCAAAGAAAGTAAACCGTCTTTAAATTTCTCGTTTTTACTTGAGCCTCCAACTGCCTCTTGAAAAGGAAGAAGGATACTTGGGTGATCCTCAAACTCGCGAGGAAGGTCTCGAAGCGAAAGTAGTACTCAAGGAACCGAGAGAGAGAGAGAGAGAGTCACTCAAGAGTCAAGAGGAGAAAAAGACGAGACTAGAATGAAGAACAAGAATGAAATACGGCCTTTGCTTTCAAATTATTGTATAATTGTACATTGCGAGGGAACAAAATCGGAGCGACGTAATAAAAGATGGTTTAAAAAAAAAGATCTTTTATTCCATTCACCCATTTTCTAATCTTTCTACACTTTTTCATCATTTCTTACTCTCTTCTCGCCTTTCTTATTCTTTCCAAGACGAAACTGGTTTTTACTCTCGCAAGAGAAAAATGTCAGATGAAAGAGAGTCAATACGGAAGGCACAAGCACTCGTGCAACAGAGATTTATGAATTTGCTATCGTCTTGAAGACAGCGGCTTTTTCTTCTTACCAACAAGTGTGGTGAATCGATCAAGCTTTTCTGAATAGACCCAATGAAGATGTTGGAGCAGGAAAAAAGAGAGAGAGAGAGAGACCCTTTTACTCTCTTCCTGATGGATCGTTCCCTCTTTCTGGCAAGCAACTCGATTACAATATTTTTATTTCCATTTGCCTTTTACGTGTTTCGCTTTTTCCAGGTTTATCTGCTTTGGATTTTAGCAAACGTTATCGAATCCGCGCGATTATATATATATAACTTGCCGCTTTACGCATTCCAATATATCGGATCTGAGCTGGACAGAAATGGGATACGGTTGACGTGGGTCCCTCACTCCAGTGAGTATTAGATATCCTAATGGGGGTGGTTCGTAAAACGAACTTGACTGGAAGCGATATATCATACGTCGTGATTCTGAAACTTGGTGTTTGTGATTGGTGATCAATGATTCCACATCACTGATCTTCAAACTCTTTTTTTGATGTCAGCATATATACAGGAATTCTTTCCTTTTAAAAAACAAAAATTAACCAGTACGATCCTTTGATTTTCCCAGGAAGAAGCGAATTTTTCACATTTAACCATTTTTCCCCTCTGTCAGTGGCAGAGGATTTTTTTCCCCGTGTGGAAATTGAAAATTGGTCCTTGTCAGTGTTAGGAAATGTGAATTAACAATAGATTCGATAATTATAGACTTTATAACCTTTGGGTAGAAAGTTATGGAACTTATTTTGGCACATTAGATATAATTGTCGCACTAAAGTGTCTCGATGAACGGACCTTAAGTTTGGCGCCACTGTGCTTAAGTCTCTCTAACTTCGTGACGTTTTAATGACTAGTTTCAATGACGTATTTTTTTCTCCATCAAAGTAGGAATAATAGCAGTTAATTATTGTCGAATTGCTTGCATTTTTCAATGCGATGTATAGAAAAGATTTACTGTATTCTAAAAACGAAAACGTAGACTAATCTTCCACGGAAGAGATCTAAAGGAGACGATTCCTTATATATATCTCTCTCAAGAAAGAAGAGAAGAATCTTGGTGACGGTATTAAAGGTTCCAGAATGAAATCTTGAAACTGACGATATTTGGATGACGGCCAACGTTTTCCAGTGACACAAAAGAAAAGGAACGGAAATGAATTTTGTTAATTTATGCTTCCAATTCTTTTGTAACAGGCCCAGCCATTCATGTTTTATCTCTTTGTTTCCTTTATTTCCAAACATTTTTAAAAATGAGAATATAAAAAGCAGCAATTCAAAAAAACTGTTTCTATTGATTCGGTATTTATATTCTTTGGAAAAGTAAAAATTCCAAATCTTCTCAAGGTATCCATTCTAAATTCTAAGTTGTGTATACCGAGAAGAAGTTTATCCGATCATTCTAAAGTCCAACTGGAAGGAAGATGGTCGAGGGTTGTGGTCACCCTGATTTCCCTGGCGACCGGAAGTGTCGTTTCAACCTCAACCATCCGGCACGTACTCCAAGAGAGAAATAATCTATCTCAGCTGAGAGAAACCCACTCCCATGATTCTAATTCCCGGACTGATAATCATTTTGTAAAGTTAAACTTTCGAAACGTTTTTTCTTTTTATCGATTATTGAGAAAAGGGATTTCTATTCCTTAGGTGGCGTAAAAACTTATCATTTCTCCGCTGCAAAATGTCAATTTTGCTTCACGACCCTTTCTGCTCCATTTTCCCTCATCTGGATTCATTTTGAAAAATGTTTTTTTCAACTTCGGCAAAATATATGATCGAGCTGAAAGTGTTCGCTTGACCAATATCAAAAGCGTAATTCATTTATCGTTTGGTAACCTCTGATCAGTAAAGAGTGCACCAGAGATTCGATTCTGTTCAATGGTTCGAGTCTTGGCGATAAATTTTGCTTAGACAAGACCGAGCGGCTGAAATGCGATCTGGGACTCTAGAGAGCGAGAGAGAGAGAGAGAGAATTTTCCAGTAGTGGCATGGCGCGAAAGAGGTAAGTCTGAGGAAAAGCCCTCCTGGGAATGTTCCTACTCTAAGTCGCGATTACTGCTTACCTGTATCTACGCTACCTGTTCGAATTGCCACGACCTACATTGATTTATCTCTAGATTCATCTGCCAACTATGCTTATAAAGTACCCCCTCCCCCCGAATCTGACGATTCTTAATTGGAAAGATTTATTTGCCGAGACGATTTAAATTCCATTTAATGCTCGTCATCACTTTCTACTATTATCCGATGAAAAATGATAAAATTGAATTTAGAATCGAATATAAAAAATTTTCCCACCGAAAAATGATATTTTATTCAGGAACCAGGTGCATGCCGAGGGGGTAAAAATCATCACGCCAAGGGAAACGGCAATGCGATAGGGTCGAAACGAGGAGGGTTGAAACTCCCGAACGGAAAAGAGGGTGGGTGGAGGAGGAGAAGGTTGGAGCACGGTCCACCGAACACCGTTTGTTCTTTCCGGGCCGCTGATCTGTGCAATCTTTTCACAAATCCAGGTTACAGCAACGAATCCGGAACGCTCGACTTGGACTCTCGTTGTCAGCGGGTATTTCGTCATTCTCTACTCTTCGAGTATTCCCATTTTCTTCCAAATGATCGGTCCATTCCTGAGAAATACCTGCTTATAAAAATGAGATATATTTCAAAATATTCTTTGCGATCGACGAGAAGTTAGGTAAAGGCAGAGAGATAGAAGAATGTTTATCAACTTGGTAGACGGAGACAGATAGTATTCTAAGGTCCCCTTTTCTTTCCTTGTCTAATAACGCCTGCGCGTTAGAAACATTCACCACCGCGCAAG
>JUFY01029523.1:0-78731 GCA_001855655.1 Leptopilina clavipes | reverse complement strand
CCGCGCAAGCGTTATTAGACAAGGAAAGAAGAGGAAATAACGCTTGCGCGTTGGTGAATGTTTCTAACGCGCAGGCGTTATTAGACAAGGAAAGAAAAGGGGACGTTAGAACACTACCTGTCTCCTTCTACCGACTTAATGCATAAACACTAGTTGCTAAGGAAAATTGCGTCCTTAAAGTAATACGACTGTTACTGAATTTAGTAGCGTCCTAGAAAAACAAAATTGTTTGGCGTTTCACAAAAAATGGTTATAACCAAAATTCAAATGTCAACTTTTCCGAAAATTATTTATTCATAATCTCTCGATGCAATGGTATAATTACGATGAACATTTTAGTCAGCCCGATGCTTTGACCAGATCAACAGTACCTTTCCTTGTTTGCGTTATATCCGTGTTACGCCCTCAAGTAATTAATTTCATTTATTAACGTAACCGGAACTCTGAATACAAGCATAATGAAGAGAATCCGGAATAACGAAACCAATTTTTTTTTGACAACATCTTCCAAGTTGTGGATTTTTTTTCTCCTCCAGGTGCAATTAATTATGTTAAAATTTTTGTTATCTCACAAACTACAGAATTAGTTTTTATAATTATCCTCTTAGGTCGCAATGATTTTCCATCGATAAGTATCCACTCAAATCAGATTCAATCAATGCATTGTTGATTTGGCGACAATTTATGCGAACACACACCTCGTGGTTTCATTTCAATCACGGATTATTCAGGTACAAACTGACAAGCACTCCATCAAAGTGCATTCATATAAACAATTATACCGACAGCATTATTAAATCATTAATTTGTATTCCATCGAGCTTTGGACGAGTTCAACCAACGGTTCACTAATCAACGAAACGATTCTGTGTTGATCCGACAATAAACTAGAGATAATTTCCACTTTTTTTTTTTTGCGAGAATGTATTTTATGCAACCAGGTCGCATGAATGTGTAACTCGTTTTGTCAATGGCACACGGTTCAATTTTGGTACTTTTTTATTACATATATACAGAGAATGCATATTCATACATGTCGCTCTGAATCTCGTCCAAAAACATAGACTAAAAATTATTGATTTCTAAATGTATCTTCGTTATCGAAAAATAGGCGGTGTAAATTCATTTTTTGAGTTCAACACGTGAAATGATGAAAAATGTATGAAAAATGAAGCATTAGGTAATAATTAAAAATGTGCCTGGAAAATAGTAATTGACCCAGTTAGGATGAAATCTTCCCTGAAGATAATAATTTAATTTAAAAACAAAATTGTCAGACAATTAGAGGTTATCTTTTTGATGTTGAATATCGACATACCTTTAACATAATGAATAATTATCGTTATCATTATTACAGCAAGCTAAGCATATGCAAACATATTAGCGAGAAATGTTTGGTATGTATTCAAAATGCGATTATATGTTGCGGCAATCATCGATGCATGGCGCAATGGCCGAATGAATACTTGTGCTGATGTTTGCAGCAGAGATCCATCAGCCAGGCGAGAAACGGCGCGACGATCTGGTTTCGTGCGCGCGTTATTCACGTAATTAAATATTTGCCAATGACCATTACTGATCGCTCTTTACATGATGACCGACTAAATGAAACACTACAGGTACACGCACCACTTGACACTCGGCTTTTACGTAAAACGAAGTTATTTTTTTATTCCTCCATGCAACAAAAAAAATTTTTTTTTCCTAAAATTCAATTTTTCCAGGTGCTTCATTTTTTATTTTGGATGTGTTTTTATTCTAGTATATTCTATTATCGACGATACAATTTAAAATCAGAAACCATTTTTTTGGAACGAAATGAACACCTTTTTACAATCTACAGGACGATGCTTTAATTGAAATTATATATTTCGATGTAGAGTAAAATACATATTTCTGCAATTGGAAAATACCATTTACAGATGAGTTTCATCATATTTTGTAATTTAAATTCATTTTGAAGTTCAATTTTAATAAAATCTCCGTTTCGAAAATGTATTGACACATGAAAACCTTTTTATACAGAGTGCTTTTTCTCATAAAGTGATTATTAAACTGTATTTTGCTCACTGCAAATAATGTCGAATCATAAATTTATTTTCAAAAAAAAGAAAAAACAATGGTAACACAATCCAGAAATATTTGACTATTTAGTGGAGGAGAGAATTTATCATCAAGGATAAAATTTAATTGAGTCGCAAAGCACTTTTAAATTTTATTGACTAAAAATCGACACAACAAATTGAGACACATAAAATACAGTTCTGCCACTGTTTTCTCTAATTTTTGGGAAAAGTGGATCAGTACCAAAAGCAAATTAGAAAATCAATCATGAAAAATCTTTCGTAATAAAAAAATAATTCTCTAACGAATCCAAAATACGGAGATAAGGATTTTGCAATACTGGCCCTGTGATTGATATACAGGAGTGTTGAAACACGTTTCGTGATTGATGTTTCCAATCGCCGTCAATATACAGTAGATTTATCTCCCTCTCAAAACCATTCATCAAAAAGCCTTGAAAGAGAGGAAACGAGACTTTAATACAAGGAAGTCAAAATTAGGCCGTACATTTTCAGATTAAAGAACCTTGCTGAAATATTACGAATTTTTAGAAATTAAATATGGAATTTTTAAATAATAAGCTAACGGGAATCAACTCGGTGGAAGGAGAGAGGTAGTGTTCTACTGGCCCCTCTTCTTTCCTTGTCTAATAACGCCTGCGCGTTAGAAACATTCACCAACGCGCAAGCGTTATTTCCTCTTCTTTCCTTGTCTAATAACGCTTGCGCGGTGGTGAATGTTTCTAACGCGCAGGCGTTATTAGACAAGGAAAGAAGAGGGGACGTTAGAAAACTACCTGTCTTCTTTTATCGAGTTGACGAAGAAACACTATTCTAAGGAAAACTGTTAGATGTATAGCTGTCGCACTAAAGTCACTTGTTGCGTTAATTGCAAATGTGGCGCTGGTGTGTTTTCTTCTGAAACTTTACCAATATAAAATGTGCATTCTTTTTCCCAAAAGGGAAATTCGTTATTTGTAAATCATCAAGTAATCAATAGTTCATCGGGTGTAATTAAATGCCTGTTTGTTTGCCCTCGAATCGTTTTTGTTGGCACCTAATTGCCAATTATCATCCTTATATTAATTAGAACAATTTCAAAATGGAAATAATGCCTGTAGGGATGTTATTATTAGCCGTGTCGGCTTCCAATTCCGTTGGACTACTTGGTCGCTTACGCGGCTGGATGCGTAATAATTCGGCCTCGGGTTTGTATTCGGATTATCGCAAGCTATTTTCGCGATAAAAGCGGTTCCTTTGTAATTGCTTCGACGCCAACGAAACAGCTGGGCTTCCGATCTCATGGGACTCTACTTTCCTCCTCCCCCACATTAAACCCTTAGGCAAACCTTCCTACAGAGAGCTCGCTAAGCGGTTGTAATCGTAAACGGTTTTTATTTTTCTCAAGTAGCAGCAGCAATGCCAATTATAGTCTCCCAAGGAGAAAACCAAAGTGCCGACGACAGAGCAATTTCCCTCCATCTTCTCACGAACACCAAGATTTTAAAATGAAAAGAACATTAATTAGTTTATGCACTTTTTTAAAAAAAAATTGTTACAATACTAGGCTATTTTAGCTGCCCTTTCAAAATTCCAGTTTTGAATTTAATTATACTTTCGCATGCGAATCCGGAATGTTATTACTCATCACTTCAAAGAGGAATCAATTGGGGATTAAATTAATGATAACAAGACTCTCGCTTTTGACTTTCTCTTTTCCTTTTTCTTTGAAAGAATCTTGATGTCTTAAGGAATATTATTCCTTTGCAAAAGTCCTGAATTCGCTGGAGTGATGAGGCGATTGAAATATCTTTGGGCGATTTTCACGAATGATCGACAGTAGTGCGACGAGTGGAATTCATCTTTTACGCAAAGAAGAAAAGTCGAAAGGGAGTTCGGGATTCGCCCTCGGGTAAAAGTCGATTCGTTGAGTTTTCTTCACGGAATTTCGTTCCCGAACGAATTTTCCTTTTTTTTAAGGGGGGAGGAGAAAAAAAATCTCAGTGTACCGCGAGAAGCGCACGAGCCGAGTGCTCGCCCATTCGAAACACACCCAATCGGGGGAATCTCTTTTATTTATTTCCTGCTTCTCTTCAAGCCAACCGAAGGCGTCGAACGATAGCAAAGAGGCTTTTCTGCTACGTTAAATATAGACTGCTCTCGCAAGTATCAGACATAAATATATGTCTCTCTACTTCGATCCAAAGTTTACGTCACCATTCTACGAATTTCTCAAAGAAGGTTTTTATTATTAATTCTTAGAAATTTTATTCACAGGGGGAAAAAATCGAAACTATAGGATGAAGAACGTAATTACGAATTGCGCCAAGCATATAACTATTAGGAGTGCTTTTCCAATTGAAGAGAGAGAGAGAGAGAGTTGTGCGTGACAAGATGAAAATTTGCCCCGGCTCTTTTATCTGGATGAAAATTTTGCTATGGGCGTCGTTCCAAGTGCGAGGAGGGGGGATTTAATTAAGGCGTTAATTGGAAAATGGCGAGGCTTAATCGGGGAGCCATTTCCGCCACGTGAAAAGCTTCGAAGATAACGACTAACTTTGTGTTCCACATCCCCCTTGTCGTCTGTTCCTTTAGCCCTGGGGCAACATTCCCTAGATCTTGGACTAAGATCACGACTTCACTCCTTGCTCCATTTTCGCCATTGCGCGACATTCACCAGTCCTAGACGTTCAACTTCTTGCTAATTCAACCATTTCGTATAAGGCCAAAATTAATTTTCCCTCCGTGTATAAAATTATTTACAGAACAATCAGAAAAAAGTCACTTTATTTTATTAAATCGATGATTAATTAACATTTTTTTTTGTATGGGAATACGAAAAAAAATTGAAGCATCGACTAAGAAATATTCGTCTATTGTCGACTCAGCCTTAGACCTTCCAGACCAGTGAATGTGAGATTGAAAATTTTAGTTATCTAAAGTTTCTGACTAGCATCACAGCTGTGTCAAGCTAGACCTTCCAGAATAGATAATATAATTAGCGTAGATGAGTCGCACCAAAACTGGGAAAACTTTCAAACAGTGAAAAGCAAATTTTCCTCAGAAAAATATTGTGCTATGTAAAAATTATTTGGCTCAAGGAAATATTTATATGAGAATTGGTGATTAATAATAATTTGAATCAATTTTTTCCACTTTGAGCCAGAAATTACCTTAGACATTCCAGAACATTTTTCTACAATTGTTAAAAGTTAATTTTAATAAAAATTAACGAAGGGAAGTTTATGGATGATAAAAAATAATAATCATCAAAGTAATGTAAATAAAATCCCACCCGAAGAAAATTATTTACTAACTTAAATTACGTTTCTCTGTTTCAGGTGAGTCTCTAAATCTATCTTCCAGTTTTGCACAAAATGGTAAGAAATGAAAATATAAATAGTGAATCAATTAATAGTTTGCGGCAAAGTTGGTTATTAATTCGAACAAAATTCACGGCCAAGTAAATCTTAATATTCCCTGCGCTAGGGAAGCGGCATATATCGATGCTTTGATGGGAACTTGGGTTGAATTTCGAGATGGATTCTGGATTATCCTGGTCCAGAGATCGCGAGGAAGTTTGGGATTGCGCTCCGTGAGATTGAGTTCACTCGGGTGTTTCATTTATTTGATGGCAGCACCCGGCGTGAGCTGTTGGAATTAATTGCTTGTAACGTCAAAGCACATGGTACTTAGTGGTGATTGGAAACTCACAATGAAAATCAACATCATTTTACACGATTTCTTAGAAATTATTAAATCACATTGTTTTCTACATTACCTTGTGGATCTTAATTATTTCCAGTTGTAAATAAATTCAGAAATTTTTTATTTAAATTTTCATTTAATTGTCAAATTGTTTCCAATACATTGACAATGGAGAGGAAAATTAATTACTAATGACCTAAAAACAAGGGAGTGCATTATGTTCGACAGTAGTTGTGAATAATTAATGGAATTTTACATAGTAGCCTTGAGAGGAAAGAAAAAGAGCCAAGAGAATGAACAGAAAGTAATGTCTATAGAGAAAGAAACGTGTACCACTGGCGACTTTAACGATTGATTCTATGTCGATAATTTATGCCACGGGAGTGCACGAGGCGAGTTGAAGGGACTTGCTTGATACGTGACTCTGATCTTTTATAGAACGTTAATTGGACTCTGTGTTCCTTGGTAGATCTTTTACCTTTTCTTTCGCAGTAATTGTCATCATCAGAAAGAAAAACAATTCCAAAAAAAGATTCTCCTCTTTGCTTTCCATCTTCTTTTTTAATTTTTGATCCCATTTCTTTTTTTTCAAACTAATTAGACGAAGAACAAAAAGAAATATATTCTTTTCTCTCTCCTGGTCTCTGTAATCTTTAGACGTTTAATGAAGAAATTGAGCGAACGGATGAAGTGGTTGAACCGGTTTTGTGAAACTTGGATTTTAGCTTTTAGTTTTCCTCCCCAATTGATGATTCCAATTTTGTTCTATTTCATAAAAAATTGATATTTTCCTGACAAAATAAACACAAACCGACCGCATTCCCTCTCTGGAGAAGAGGTTTCTTTTTTAAATTCCAAATTCAAGATTCTGTAAGTGAAAATTAGAACATTAGGACATTTACAAAATTGTCTTCATCACGTTCAATTAATTTTCCCATAAGTTAAAATAAACCCCGCTGAACGAAGCGGATAATTTGCTGATGAACAAACAAAAAATCAAAAAAACACATCAATATGTAAAATCTCTAATGCAAATATTGTTTCAACACATATACGTGTATGTCTTTTTAACACACGGAAACTTGAAATTTCACGGTGCATTTATCTTTCGTGTTAAACGGGGAATTAGTTCGGGAGAAGTGGCTTTTCATGAGTTGAAAATTCAGTGAGAGAAAATGGTTGAATAGTGACAGTTGGATTTTAGAGAAAGATGTGCGGACGTGCGATGAAGTGATAGAGTGGAAGAGCAGAGATGCTGATACAGTGGATGAGTGACAGTATGAACGACTAGCGCAAAAAGGCAAGGAAACGATGAATATATATATATAGATAATAAAAAAAGAAAGTATATACATGGAAAAGAGATGGAAAATTCCTCACAAAGACAACCATTCAAGATCTGAATACAGATGGACCAAGGCGATAAAAATTGGTCCCCTTATTTCTCTCCATCAATCCTCCGGATAAGAGTCGCTCTTTCATTCTGTCTCTCATTCACTTTTCCTGGTATGATAAAACAAAAACTGAAATCTACGGGGTTTTTTTTTATTTTCCATCAAGATATAGAAAAATTGAACTCTCTTGTATCGTTGCTGTAGATTTCATATGTTCGAATAGATAAAATTTCAATGTTCTTGGTGATCCAAATGGTTTAGTATTAACTAAATTTGAATTTGATCATTGTGGAAAAATTTGGAAAGGTGGAAAAATTGCCTTGATGATGATAACAATTTTTGTTTCTAATTTTGAATAGGAAATAAATAGGTCTATGGAGCAGGTGTGGCAAAGCGATGAGAAACACCACTTGAGTTATCGTTCAGTATTGTGTACTAAACTAAACTTCCGCCAGTGATAAAATCAACCCCAATGTGTATATATATATTTTGACTCTAGGTTACACGCACTTGTTCTTTTTCAGGACATTGACACTCATAAACTTTGCCATCACTCTTTCGGGTTGAAGGTCCGATTAAATAGTTTTCTATTACTCGTTATCTATACTCCACTTTCTAAATAACTCCTTATAATTCATTTTTCATATTATATTTCAATTTCGAGTTCGAATTTTCCTTTTTAAGGAACACTTTCCGCAATGGAATACACCTAGAAACTCTCTTTGCCATTTTTGGGAATATTTAAAAAAAACATTCTTTGAATGTCTTAATCAGAAAAATGATTACCAAAAAATATTTTAAGAAATAATAGCATATTTACGATATTAAAGAGCATGCAGGTACATTGAACGGAGAATTGTGAAATAAGTATCAGTTGTATGAAAGGATAGAAAGTGAAGAATGACCTATGATAAAAAAGATTCATACCTCTCTCTCTCTCTCTCTGTATATGTGTGGATGAAATTTATGAATCTGTCAAAGTTAGAATACTCGTCCGGCATTATAGGAGTATATTTTCTACAAGTGACTCACGTCCATGAAGGATATTTATATTGGAGCGACGGCCGGAAAAGAGACATCATAAAAAGAAGGAAAAGTTATAGTCGAACAGAAAGGAATACGTGAAAATCAGCTTTACTCTCCAGACCATAAATGTAATGACCCATAAGACTTAGCCATTATTTTGATACATTCTTGACACTTATAAGCAAAAAAAGAAAAGCAACGTTTGTATCATCAGGTAAATGTTAGAATCTAGTATAGGAATTTTTTTTCCCTCACAAAGAAAAATAATTATAATCTCCGAGAAAAATGTACACTATCAATATATATACATTTTCTCTGTAATAGGATTAAAACTTTTTTCCCCAAGTTTGTCTTTCCTTCGTTTTTTGTTGTTGTTAGTATTTCTCTTTTCAAAAAGAATGTTATTTTCCATTTTTCCCCTAAATGTTTCTTTTCAAAAGTTCAAAATTCAAAAAAGAATTTGATTTCGACTGCTCCTACCGACTGGTCATCAAACAATGCATGCAATTACGATCCATGCACTGTAACCACACTGGCTCATCACCTCTTTACAATATCTCGGTAAATGTACCGTCTCATTTGCCAATATTGTCCTCTACATTTACTCATTGATATATCCGCATAAATAACCCGATGAAATGTTGACTAAAAAAAAGCAGAAAACTGATTTTAAAAATTGTTTTCACATTTTCCCACCTGAAAATAATTTATCTTCTTTTTTAATATAATTTTCTTCTTAATTGAACTCTCACGATTCTAAATTATGGTTATCCTCACTCTGAAAAGAATACTCTCTCTCTCTCTCTCTCTCTCTCTTTCCAAGTCTTCGAAGGAAATTATCAGTAAAAAGTTTTCCTCTGCTCTCCTGTCAGGAAGTTGAAAACTTTTGTAATCTTCCTCCCTCAGACCTCCAAAGATCAATTATCATCATATGAGCATAAAAATTTACAAACTTCTGCATACGAGTTTATAGGTCGACATCTAAATACCATTTGGGGGATATTTATATGGAAATTAATCACTCACAGATGCTGTGACAATTTGGCAAAGATTTTTCCTTGGGAAAAGATATCGTAACGTAACGTAACACACTGTAATATAACGTAATTAACGTAACTTACTGTTATATAACGTACTGTAACGTACTTTAACGTAACGTACTGTAACGTACTATAACGTAACGTACTTTAACGTACTACAACGTAATGTAACTAAAAGTGACGTAACGTAACGTAGTAACGAAGCTTTAGGGTAACTTTCACTGTAAGCTTTAGGAAAGCTTCCTCTGTCAGCTCTATAGCTTCCACTGGGAAGCTTAAGGGTAACTTTCACTGGAAGCTTTAGAGTTACTTCCACTGGAATTTTTAGGAAAAGTTCCACTGGATGCTTTAGGATAACTTCCACTGGGATTTTTAGGAAAGCTTCCTCTGTAAGCTATAGGGAAGCTTTCTTTAAGGTTGCATGGAAACTTTCCTAAAACTTCCTGCGAAAGCTTTTTTCTCAATATTCTAGTATAAGCATCCTTCCATCACTAGGTCAATTTAAAATAAAATTTTAACTTTTAACTTTTATTTAACTTTTAACTTTTTAACTTTTATATCACAGAAAAATAAAAGATCGATTGTCTCTTCTTCTTCTTCATTATAATACCAAGCAACACACTATCCATAAAAGTCACAAGCTTCATCGACTGCTCTTCTCAGGATGTGTATATGAGAAATCGCAAATTCTATAGATAAATGGCTCTCCAGGGTTTCGAGGACACCCAAACTAACGCTGAACTGGTATAGTTGATGGGCAATATTCAACAATGTATAGGAAACGGAGGACCATGGAGTGGAGTGACTGGGAGGGAGTGCGTCCGGTCACTAATATCGAAAGCCGATGACATATGTGTTGAAATCTCCCCCTTGAAAATAGACTTCGTCGAAACATATATTGTAGGTGGAGAGGGAGAGAGAGAGAGAGTGTGTGTATTCTTCAACATACAAATCTTCTCACAAAAGGATGCTTCATGTGATCTTTGCGCAAGCGTGCGCGAGACGCGAATACGAATGTCTCTCAAACACAATGGAATTGTAATTTCCCCTGTTAGTCAATCAGCATCAAATCTAACATAATACCATCTTCCGCCTGATTACTGGACACTGTATGCATTGTTCGAGGTAAAATGGCCTCTCGACAATACATAGATTGACCCCGATAGTTCATGAAATCATGACGACCTATTGTCAATCAAATCAATCTTGACTGCCGCCTTTTCACATTCATGTATTTACAAATAATATCCCGCCTTATAAAGTTTACAAATAATATTCTTAAATTTACAATTAGAGATTTTAACAGATTTGCGCCCAATTTTGTCTTACATCACAATGTCCAAATAACAATTTCCATCATCCATTATCATCATCAGATCGAGGAATGATTTATTCTGTTAGAATTGGAGACGGGGGGAAATGTTTAGGGAAACATTGAAATGATAAGGACAATCTGGAATATCTCTATTGTGGCAGTATTTACTGACCACAGGAAATACCGAAACCCTTAGTGGCGATATTCAATAGGAGACGATTGAAATCTTATGGGGTAATTTCTGTCAAGTTCGCCTATGGAATCTATAGGTAATGACGATGACAGTCTTTGTGATAAAGATCACAGAGTGATGGGGTAATTTCAATCATTAGACGCCATTCAATTGCATCGAAGGAGGAACAATCATTTGTTGGTGTTTAGATTCCTAAAACCGTTTCTTTAGTTTAGATTTACTGGTTTATTATCATCAGTATCAAAAACTCTCATAAAATTACACTATAGAAATTGTAAACTATGATCCATTTTTACAATGGATTTTTTACAAATTCAGAAGCAAAATTTCTCATTAAAACCAGAAATTGATACCGGAAGAAAGACAAAAGTGCTCATAAACCGTGAAGCAATTGAACTCACATTATCATCCATTTGAATATGAATTTTGAACAATTAGAAATGATATTATTTTGAATAATTTCATCATTATTACACATTACATATATACATGATACAATAATATAATTTCGAGGGATATGAAAACATGAGAATATTCATTGAAAATAGATGGTCATTGTCTATTTTAGTTTCGTGGCAAAGCTAATTAATTAAAATTGCTTTGTCCAATTTGATTCCCCCTTTCAAGTCATGTTTTCCTATCTTCGATTATCTTTAGATTTCAGAAAGAAATTAAAAAAAAGAAATTAAAAATAAACCACACACTATACATATTTAGTATATATTTGCCTTATCGGAAAAAATATACTTTCTCGAAACTTATGTCAAACTTTGCAGAGTATATAGCTGAAGAAAAAACGATACACATGGGCGAAGCATGGGAAACTTTTTGGGAAAAATTTTGATAGTATCGTTTCACTTCTCTTGGGAGAACTTGGGGAAAATTCTTTTTAAGTTTATATCTTGACAAAGGAAACCATGATCATACATATACACACATGCCTTTCGCAAAAGAGGCAAAGTAAAGTTATATGTACACGATTGGAAAATTGAACTTTGTGAAACCCTTTTTGAATTTAGTTTTCCAACTATTGGAAATTGAAGTTAAGGAAAGGAGAGGGAAAAATAAATGAAAGAGCAGTGGGGGGGTGTATTAATTCTGTTTTTGCTAATTTGAAATTCCTTTCCCTTGTGATTTGCCAGTTTTGCGTAACAAATTTGCAAGTTTTAGAGCATTTAATGCAAAAAGACAAAAATAAAATAGTTTTCCTTTGCTTATAACATTGATTCTACTGCAAGGGGGAAACTGAAAACTGACTCTATAATTATAACGCTGCTATGGCAATTAAAGCTCGAAACAAAGTTTCATAAGGGGGAATTGCGTTGTGTACTGTGTATGATATAACAAAACTACTTCTCTCCCTCTCGTGCACGTCAGCTCGAAAACTGACTTTTCTTCTCTTCCTCTCCTTTTTTTTTAAGCAAACAATATTCTAATTTATTCTTTTCCCTTCAAGATTTTATTTTTTCAGTTTTAATTTTTCATTCACAATTCCGTTGAAAAGTTTTAAATGTTGCAACGCGGATTGCAAACTAAACGAGAGAAAATAATATTCTCAGAAACGAATATTATTTTCCATATAAACAGTCTGGGTTAGTTAATAATTTATTAATTTTGCACTATAGTTTTGTTGATTTTGTATCAGTGGAATTATGATTTAGTGGTTTGTATCTGACCCACGGATTGCATAACAAAGAGAACATTCCTCGAATTGCTTTTACGTGTCTGGAATTACTCCAATTGGTGGGGTAACAATAGTTTCACGGAGCGGCATACCTTCGACTGGGCATTATCCGTCATTGGGTAATCTGGCGAACGATTCAATTGAATCAGCTGGCATGTCGAGTATGTAGACATAATAGAGCATCCATCTCTGTACGATAAGCGCGCATATTCCACAACTACTGGCAAAGCTCTCCAACTTCAGGATCTAAAATACCAGAAGGATACTTCCTCCAGTTCGGGACTTTATCATTTTTTGCTTTTATCATCCATTTTCAAAATATACAAATTCGTATTATTCTTGACTATCCCGTGTGAAAATTGAAAATTGGTGTTTAAATTCAGTAAATCAGTAGTATAAGTCAACTTTTGTCACACAAGTGTAAATTCACAAAATCAGTAGTATAAGTCAACCATTGTCAGACAAGTGTAAATGCACTAAATCAGTAGAATAAGTCAACGATTGTCAGACAAAGTGTAAATTCACAAAATCAGTAGTAAAAACAATCTTTTGTCAGACAAGTGTAAATTCACAAAATCAGTAGTATAAGTCAACTATTGTCAGACAAGTGCAAATTCACAAAATCAGTAGTATAAGTCAAGTTTGGTCAGACATAAGTGTATAAATGTATTAAATCAGTAGTAAAAGTAATCTTTAGTCAGACAAGTGTAAATTTATGAAATAAATTCCCAAAATCAGTAGTATAAGTCAAGTTTTGTCAGACAAGTGTAAATTCACTAAATCAGTAGTATAAGTCAACCATTGGCAGACAAGTGCAAATTCACAAAATCAGTAGTATAAGTCAAGTTTGGTCTGACATAAGTGTATAACTGTATTACATCACTAGTAAAAGTAATCTTTAGTCAGACAAGTGTAAATTTACTAAATCAGTAGTATGAGTCAACTATTGTCAGACATAAGTGTATAATTTTACTTTATTTTCTAAGGAAGAAAATACAAAAAAATCTTCATTAATTATGGTCATCATGACGCATAAATTAGCAGGTATTTGCAAATGGGGATGAAGGGATAGTGGGAGTGAAAGCCCGAAGGCAGGTGGTATGTAAGTTACGAAATTAATCCCCCTAAACTGCCCTAGACCGAAGCATCGAAAAGTTGTGCGCATTCTGTATACGGATATACTCCACGCACGCCTGCGGGAACGATGGGTACCCAGTCGTACCATGGTACACTCAATGTGTAATTACGGTCATCATACCACACGCGCTTATATATCAAATGGGATTTTGTGTTGCCTTCCGTATATTGAATCAGGATTTGCAATATTACCCTCCACGAATGCCTGAAATAGACGTTTTTGATTACTTTACCCATCATTAAGAAAACTGCTCAAGAATATTGATCCAAATTGGAGGAATTTTCCCCGATTGTTAATTGAAGGTAACTTGAAATTTCAAATCTGAATATATATTAATTGCCAGAAGGAACGGATTTACTATTAGTTTTTAATTGATCAATTTTTGAATCTGATCTGTAGGATAATGATGCCATCTGAATGTTTTAGTATCATGTCCTCTTTTGCTGATCAATTTTCCAATCTTTGGAATAATGATGCCGATTGAATGTTTTACACTTGGGGGAAAATAACCGCAAACGAAATTCAATATAGAGGAGGAAGAAGAAGTTTTTGTGGGGGAACTAATTGAAAACAATAAATATCGTGTGTCGGAGTTGAAAAAGACATGGGGTGGAAAAGTTGTGCTACAAAATGGTATTGTAGGTGACAAAACAGTTGAACCAATGAATTCTTTGCCGAGGCAGTTAGTCGACATTGCTGAGGCTGGGTTTTGGAAATCCCTTGCTGGGTCGCTTCCTTTCTCGTTCGTGAACAATACGGAAGTAAAGTTGGCGTAAAGTTTTCCCATGGTTGATGCGATGCAACAAGGAGAGGAGGAGGAGGTAAAGGGAGCAAGTGAGAGAGTAGGGACCTAAAAGAGTTGAGGTTTGGGGGATTCAGGTTCTTGTGGCACGGCTGAGCGGTTTAGGCAAGGCGTTAAATAGCTCACAAGTTTGCCATGGCAAAACAATGTGGCTCGAGTGTGAACCTGGCAGCCGTTTCGTTGGAAGTTGCCTTTAGCTGAAGATTACTAGTCTATAGGACTATAGATTCACGCTTACACCTTTACGTTTCCTGGCTCTACGTTCGTTTAGACATTGTGCATATATATGTATAAAGAAGGAAGTCCGCAGTTCGCGTGTCAAGAACTCCATGTTGAGGCACACTTTCGTGTCTGGACAAGCCATCGATCCGTGTCAGGATTTTGCTTTAAACTCTCTCAGGTCTCTCTCACAATGTCCTGAGCGAATGGCACATCTATTTCTCATTCACACCTCGTAAAATCTCTCGCCGTTTCTCTTTTCATACCACTTCGCCTTAATGTCAGTTGACCATTACTGTCAATTTAACACTTGTTACTGCACCTGTAAAATTTACTTTCGTCTTCCGTTATTTCTATTAATGATTGAACACAATTCTCGCCTTCACAAATCGTATTTTTCATTTCTTGTTTCCTATTTTTTTGACACCACTTCCTAAAACGGACTTTTCACTTACGGGATTCTAAAGCTTCTAGAAACCTTCCTTAAAACTTCCGGGAAGTTTAAAATGTCCTCATCAAGGAGACTTCCACTAAAATCTTCAAAAAAGCCTCCATTGAAATCTCCAGGAAAGCTTCCATTGGAAGTTATAGGGAATTTTCCATGGAACCTTGAAGGAAGCTTCCGCTGAAACCTCCAGAAAAGCTTCCACTGGAAGTTTTGGAGAATTTTCCATGGAACCTTGAAGGAAGCTTACACTGAAATCTTCAGAAAAGCTTCGATTGGAAGTTTTGGGGAAATTTCCATGGAACCTCAAAGAAAACTTCCCCTGGAAGTTTTGGAGAATTTTCCATGGAACCTTGAAGGAAGCTTCCACTGAAACCTCCAGAAAAGCTTCCATTGGAAGTTTTGGGTAAGTTTCCATGGAACTTTGAAGAAAGCTTCCACTGAAATCTCCAGGAAAGCTTCGATTGGAAGTTTTGGGGAAGTTTCCATGAAACCTCAAAGAAAACTTCCACAGGAAGCTTTAGGAAAGTTTCCATTGAACCTTGTAGGAAGCTTCCACTGAAACCTCCAGAAAAGCTTCCATTGGAAGTTTTGGGGAAGTTTCCATGGAACTTTGAAGAAAGCTTACACTAGAAGTTTTGGGAAACTTTCCATGGAACTTTGAAGAAAGCTTCCACTAGAAGTTTTGGGGAAGTTTCCATGGAACCTTAAAGGAAGTTTTAGGAAAGTTTCCATGGAACTTTAAAGAAAGTTTCCACCTGAAGTTTGGGGGAAGTTTCCATGGAACCTTAAAGGAAGTTTTAGGAAAGTTTCCATGGAACTTTAGACGAAGCTTCCACAGAAAGCTTCTTGGAAAATATCGTACTGTGTGGGCAGCGATTTTTTGTACATATATATACGTGAAAAAGAATTCTACGGTCATTAATAATTATTATTCCTCCGAACAGATTAAAATAGAAAAATTAATGACTTTCCTCAGTGGGAATTGTGAGGGTTTTTTACGATTTCGGGGACGTGCACACATATAAATGTGAAATGGGGGCAAGTAACGAAGATGTTTTGGAATGGTGCGAGAGATCGTATCGGAAAGTTTGTTCTGAGTAAACTAAGAGGCGTGCTGTTTCTTCGTTTTTCATGTGTACACTTGGAAATAAAGAAATTATGAGAGATACAATCTCTGGGGAAAGGCGATTCTTCTCCACTACCCCTCTCTTTTTACTATGGTGGTTCGTTGTTTTACTAGTTACTAGGGCGTTCTATAAATAATTAATCATAGCTTAAATATAGGGTGTCTCTTGCTTAGCCCAAGGGGATTTATATACAATCCTGTATCTATATACACATATATAAGTTTTATCGTTCAGCTCGCCAAATGTCGTTCCTTTGAAGATTTTCCACATGGAGTATATTGAAAAAAATTACCCCTTGTCGCGTGTCTTCGATTACTTTCCCAAACCCCAAAAACAAGAGTCGAAAATTGACATTTTCCCGCATCTAAAATGAACATCCAACTGTTATTAATTCACAACTTCATCTTTGACAATTCGTCCCCTCTCTTTTTCCCTCCTGTTCACATTGATTTTACCGTTGTTTTATTTACCTACAAGTTACTTATAATTTTGACCAAAATTTTATTCTCTAATTTTTTAATTATATAACATTAATTATTATTTTCTCACTTATTAAAGGCTGTGAATTTTATTTATTGATGTTAAATACTTGTAATACATGGCATGACTATATGTATAGAATGTAATGCAATTTAAAACTTTTTATATAAAATGGAGTTTGTGAGTTTTCGATAACCATTATACAGGTTAATTTTTTTTTGTTTTTGTTATTTTATTATGTGTATTACAAGCAAGAGCATCGTTGTAATATCGATTGTATTGAGTTCAATTTACAGATGAGAGAGAGAGGTGTATGTGTACATTGTGCTTGTAGAACTCGCGTAACAATTATCCGTACAACACATCCGCACATTGAAACCTCGGCCCGAGAAATGTCGTTATCGAAACGCCGATGCTCGCCGCCGCGCTTCGTAATTGTCGCATCCAACGGAAAGAGAAAATTCGTAATTGTACGTTGAAAGTGAACGTTTGCACTTTGTGATATTTGAATTCTTTTTGCCTAGACTATTGTCAATATTTGTTTCCCTCAAAAGAGAATCAATGACGTTTTTTGCCAGTTTATCAAAGTAAATTTATTTTTTCACATCTTTTGATAATATATTGCTGTAAGCTTGCAAAGAAAGCTTGCAGCAAGGTTGTCGCAAGCTGACGTTTAAACGATAATTCGCGAGAATGTGAATGTTTTCTGCTTATGAGAATTAAATATATAAATTTTCTCATAATGATAAATGTTTTCTAAGTGTTATTAGTTAAACAGTTGTGTTTGAAAGGTGTTTTGAAACTAACAATGTTCTTACTTTTGCTTTCAGGTAAGTTTCACTGGAAAATGAAGAAGCGCCTTGTGCGAGAGAATTTCTAATGATTGAGAGAATATGGTGAATTTATTGTGGTGTGAACATCAAGAGTGAGTAAGAGATACGAGTATACAGTAGAGAAAATTTAACCGTGTGGAAAAGCCTCTTTTCTTTTACCCCCCCCCCTCCCCCACCCTTGAATTTGGAGTCGAAAGCAAGTTTCCCGCTTGCAATATCGTTTGCAATGAAAGTGCAATTCAGTGAATTTTGCAGTAAAGTGGGTAAACTGCAAGAAACGAAGATAGTGTTATTAGTTTCTGAATTTTCTACTTAAATGAAATAGTCTCTTATAGTATGGTCTACTGGCTCTCTAAAAGCTTATTAATTAACATTCTGATATTTTTTACCCTATGGGATATTTTATATTTATATATATATATTTTTTTTTAAATCTTGCTTCTTTTATTTGAAATTGCAAGCTTCGAGCACTCAACATTTTTAATTCATCTTCTTTCACTTTATATTATAATCTCGATTTTAATTTAACGCTAAAGTTTTTAAATTTCATTTCATATATAAAATTCAAGAGTTTGTTTAGAATTTTTTTCTTTCAGAAAAGTGCGTAGATTATGAACTTTTTGGAAGTTTACAGGAATCTTCCAGAGAAGCTTTCAGGAAGTTTAAAATGTCCGACGCATAAAAAGTTCAAGAAAAACTTCAAAGAAGCTTCAAAGAAGCCACTGAAAGATTTAGAGAAGCTTATCTAAAGTTTCCAGTGAAAGGTTCCTGTAAGCTTCCAGGAAGATATCGCACCATGTGAGCGATTTATTTTGTAATTTGGAACGTAACCCGAATTTAAAATTCAAGTCTTCCAAATTGCTCCAATTCTTGCTAATAATTTTCCCGAACTTCTCCCTTGTTCTCTACTTTCCAGTCGGTATATGAACTTTATAATCAAAAATATTTCCCTTTCCTCTATATTCACAATACATGTCACGCTAAATTCACATGTGAAATATTTGTTGCTACGGAAATAGGATAAGTCGAGCCGTGTTTTCCAGTTGGCGTCAAACATTTTCATATTCTCACACCTGTAAGAGCTTATTACACACACTATTTTATGCATTCGCTTGATTTTCCATGCAGCCGTGAAAGGGAAAAAATTTTATTCACAAATATGGGTTATTGAAGTAAACTGTAGTTTACGTCCTAGGAAGGAGTAAATATCCGCAAGTTTCGTTATATTAGGTGGTTACAAATACCTTGAGTCAGAAACATGTGGGAGTAAACATATATATTGGTTTTCATTTGTGACTGTGCGTCTTTCTCTATATCTGCACATATCATCTCCTACACACACATTACAAGTATACTAATGCACGAGAATGTTTACATACCTATGAAACTCGAATGTATACAGTATATGGCTTTGCGGTGTGCATTACAGATGTAATTAAGATAACTGAGGTGAGGGCAGTTATGCACAATGCTTGATATATGCTAGAATGGATCTATATAAGCACCACCTGGAGCGTTGCATAATCAGAAACCGAGGGTTAAACGTGGCCGTCCGCAGAAACCCTCGAGAGTGTCGGAATCCCATATGATCTCTCCATCACAAAACATATATATGTAGTTTCTCAGAGAGAGAGAGAGAGAGAGAGTTCTTTTATGCAGCACCTTCAAATTATTCAGATTTTCAAAATCCCATGTTTTTTTGTTTCAAATTCGACAAAATCAATAAATAAACGAATTTAGGTTTGAATCGCCAAAATGCAGATATTCCTCCCACAGAACACGATATCTTCCTGGAAGGTTTCAGGAAGCTTCCATCCGAGCCTCACCGATCTTCCAAGGAATCTTCCAGGAAGACATCGTGCTGTCTGGGCAAATTAATTCGTTCACTTTTGCCGAAATATTTAGCAATAATGAAGAAAAAAAATTCTCTGATTCAGTTTGTATTTTTCCAAATGCAAAATTTTCAATTATTATCATCATCATTTAGAGAGCTGAAAACAGCAGATTCATTTCATTTATTTCATAGAAAATCTAGAAAATTAAAACAATTTGTGTGGAGAAATTCAGAATTTCAATTTTAGCCGATGAAAATAGTTTCTGATTGAGTGTGTGTGAAATTGTTCGCATTTGATATAACTGCCTTTTTCGAAACGAATTTCGAATTCTATATATAGATATTCCTCGCGACTAGAATCGACAAAGGAATTATTGTTACATGTTCCCAAATTGCCGATATAATGATAATTTCTATATATACTACATTTGAATATGTTTGTGTGAATGTGAAATAAATTTTAATGAAGTTTGCAACAGTTTTGATGGTCCACTTTTTGAATAGTTACAATTTCTAATTTTGCCCTTTCTAGATGGAGAAGGAAATTAGTGATAATAGACTCGATAAAACTAGGAGAAATTATTTCAGTAAATTATTATATTAATAAGAGAAAACAATTTGAAATAATCATTTAAATATATCGGACAATATTTATATCTTTCATCATCAGCAGCAATAATGTTAACTTTTGACATATACCTATCATTATTAAATTAATTTCCCCTGGGTATTTTATATCATTTTGTGATAATAAATTCCCTTTGCTATAGACGAAAATTTACTATGAAAATTTTAAAATTGTTGTAAATTTTGTTGGAATTGTTTCCCGTTGAAAATATCGTATTTGACCCGTTTATAGTTTTCATTCAACTTCATTTTGTGTGATTTTCCGTTTCCGGGGTCAGGTTCGCCGCATCGTTGGTACACATGCCACGCGCCTAACCGCGCATTAGTGTGAATGTTGCATGCATTCAAATCCACTAATTTTGGGTGCATGTGCGCGCAATTAAATGTTGATGGTAATATTCGTGCACATTCCCGTACACATGCTATTCACACAATGCAAACAAGGACCTCGTTTCCTTCAATTTCCAACTGCCCTGAACTTTTTTTCTTTCTTTCTATAGAGATATATATCTGGCACTCCTGCTTGTGGACAAATCTCTCTCTCTCCCTCTCTAAACCATTTAGGTAACCGTGCGCCCCGCCTCGCTGAAACCTTAAATCCCTCTCTAACTCGCTTTTTGAGTAATACGTTTGCCAGGACGTACGTGACTTGACTGACCCTTTATCGGACTCACGTATTTCTTCCTCAAACACATATTCCGAATTCCAAAAGTTACATAACTGGTAATTTATTTTAATTATTTTAATAAACTAACCCCTTAAGTTACTTTCAACAAAAATCGATCGTGATTTTTAATGAATTCTTCTTCTTCTGTTTGGAATTTTCCCATACTGGGGGAGCTCTCTGTTGGACAATTTTGTAATTAAAAGTAAGAGTCTTGCGTTCAATTTTGGACCAATTAGCACTGCTCCTAGGATCGTGGTGAAAATTGGTACTACTGAAGAAAGAACACCGCCAGTGACATTCTAACCTAGAAAACTCACCATCAGAGACTTATTACCGAAAAAAGTTTTAATTATTCCAGAAATGTGGAACAAATGAAGAAACAGAATTTTTTTTAAAGAATTAGATCATAACCAGTGTTTCAATTACTCCATATAATGAAAGATGAAATAATATGATAGAAATTAAAAGGTTTTTAATAATTCTAATGCACCGGATCGTATATGATTCTTGTTTTTCCTAATTACTAGATTTAGATTAGAAATTACTTAACTTTGTCTAACTAAAATATGCACTCGCTTTAATTATCCTTTCTTTTTTTTCATAACAAGGGTAGTCACACATCAATTATAATTCTTGGCTCATATCTTGGGATCAACATTTACATTAGCGTAAATAAATAACTCTACAGTTATGTAAGGAGAAATGAGTCATTTTTATGTCGACTGCAGTACAAGAGAAATAACACACACACACACACAGGGAACGAAACGAAAGAGTAATATACCGCGCAAAGGGTAGTTGAAACTAACCGAGTCAACCTTATCCTGAAAGGTTGGAGGGGCGGACGGAGCTTCATTATTTTCTCATTTAAGCGTATTATATCGGATTGATGCTATCGTAGTCGCAAGCTATATATGATAAAACGAGAAACACGAACGAGTGACTCGTCAGCCACACTTATATCTCTAATGTTAACAATTATTTATGCATTATTTTTCCTTGCCGGACGCGTGCTAATATCGGCAATTTTTTTTTTCACCTTCAACACGAGGAAATGAGACTTTAAAATGAAATACTTTTCAATTAGTATGTAAATTCACGATTTATTTAAAAAATGTGGAATAAAATTCGACTATTGATGGAAAATTTGAAAAATTTATTCATTTTACATTTTTTTTTTAAATTTTGCCTTCAGTAATCTTCAAAATTCATGAAAATTACACTTTGGATTTTGTAAATTTAACTCTATTAGTGATTAGCGACCCCAAAAACCTCCGAGTAATAATTTTTGAGCGAATTCTATCAATTTAAAAAAAAATCGTCCGCCATATTGGATCCGACATTTTGAATTTTGAAAATTTGACGCCGGAGTCGTAATCAGCGACCCCAAAAACCCCTGAGTAATAATTTTTAAGCGAATTCGATCAATTTTTTTTAAATCCGTCCACCATATTGGATCCGCCATTTTGAATTTTGAAAATCTGACGCAAGAATCATAATCAGCAACCCCAAAAACCCCCGAGTAATGATTTTTGAGCGAATACAATGAATTCTTTTCAAACCGTCCACCATATTGGATCAGCCATTTTGAATTTCGTAAATTAGACTCAATATTCATAATATTGTGCAAAAAGTCTCAAATTTACAGGTCAAATTAAAAAGCCAAAGCTGTTATAAACAATTAGAAAAATGTTTTCTAATAAATGAAATTAAATTTTATAATCTATTGATATCTATATAAAATTGAGAGGAAAATTTTTTCTCTTCTGCGAAAAGTAGAAAAGATGTCTTATTCCATTCTTCCTATATAGTGAAAAACATTGATTGATTTTACGGCTGGTTTAGCTTATATAGAACGAGGTAAAATCGATAAATTGGTTTCATACATTCGTGTGTTGTCCATGTACTCCTTAAACGTTTTTCATTCCTTTATTTTTCTTTTTACTTCTCTGGTATAATGCTTAGTCTAGACATAAGGCCTGAAATCCAGTCAGAACTACTATTATGAGAAAACGACAGCAAAGCAAATAGATAATCATCGATCGTTCAATATATCCGGAATAAAAAATTGTAGTTTTTTTTTTTGCTTTTTAGTTTCAAAAATCAGAAAATATTTCTATTTTTTTCTTAACAAGAAATAATTTTTTTTCATGACTGAATTCTTTTTTTGAATTTATTCCTTTTTAAATATATTTGCTTTCTTGAGGAAACTTTCTTCATCGTCAATTTAATCCTCAGGTTAATGTAACGGTGTTGCTATGGTGATATTCAATCCTTGAAAATTTTCAATGAGTAGGGGTGGAGGGGGAGGGTGAAGAAGGGACCAAACAACTAGGTGCATGTAACTTGAATCCCCACAGTAGTCAATTCAATACATATACATATATATATATGTATAACTGTCGATCCAGTCGATTGGTGGATGGAGTGGTCCTATACACCATGAAATTGATGGGGTTTCGAAGTTGCTTTTATTTTTTTCGTTTTTTTTTTCATGTATACAAGTACGTTTAATACCTTCAATTCCAGCAGTCGTTTTAGCCGATTTCGATACAATACAACAATACTAGGACGAAAAACAAACCGAAACATACCCCCAGTGGCAGAAAAAAATTTCTCTCTCACCCTCTCTTTTCCTTTCAGCATCTGCTTTTAATATAACAAACAAAAATTGCGTTTGACGAATTTTTTTTACTGAAAAAAATTGTTTTTTTTTCCCTAAATGTCGATTTAAAAAGAATTTAGCATTATGCCTCAGTCAAAAGCACTTTTTTGCCAAAAAAACCCCCGAGTAATAATTTTTGAGCGAATTCGATCAATTTTTAAAAAATCGCCCGCCATATTGGATCCGCCATTTTGAATTTTGGATCCGCCATTTTGAATTTTGAAAATCTGACGCCGGAGTCGTAATCAGCGACCCCAAAAACCCCTGAGTAATAATTTTTGAGCGAATTCGATCAATTTCTAAAAAATCGTCCGCCATATTGGATCCACCATTTTGAATTTTGAAAATTTGACACTTATGAAACAGTAATGTAACAGATATTTAACAGTTATGTAACTGTTACCTAACAATTTGCATGGAAGTCTGGAAAAATTTAAATCCCATGAATAAATTGTAACAATTAGAACAAATTTTGAAATTAGTACATTAAAATTTAAGGAGAAAAAAAAAGAGAGAGAGAGTGGAAAACCTTGTAAAATTCATATCCCAGCGGACAATATTGTAAAAAATCTTTCCCTCGTTTTGCACAAATTGGCTCAATGCATCAAACTAAATTATCGTTGGCAGTCGTGCGGACAATTAACGATTTTCAATAGTTTATAGACGCCATGGGGGTTTTAGGAGACTATAAATTTCACAATATATATATATATATATTCTACTTTCGGCTTCTAAAGTCTTTGTCAAGTATATACATAGTTCGAGGATGTAGATCGTCACCGTCTCATATAGAATCTCAAATAACCCTATTGTTTATTGTTGATATGTTGCACTGTATAATACTAAAAGTGTGTGCGGGGTCAAATTTGACGAAGCTTACATATGAGTAATTTGTCGGATTTTATCGTCCATAAATGTGGCTCTCGCCATGTACATTTCACATGAACAATCTAGATCGTGGCTATTCTTGAACTTCGGCCCTTTCCATATTACAACACGCAGTTTGCTTACGTGCAAAATGCTCTACACACGAACCTAGGTCTAGGCAAATGACGTAAGTTAGAAAGTAGCATTGTTCAGTTTATGACGTCAATTGTCGACAATAAAACACGTCAAAATGCTATAGATTCGCAAATATATATTTTATGCAATTCCTTTAATCTAAAAAGGCAAAAAAAAAAGAAATAGAATACACTCAAGAATTTTCCCCTAGAATAAATTTATTTATGTTATTTTTTAGTGGGGGGGTAAAGTTAGAACACGCAAACGTTCAGTGCGTGTGATAAATCCCCTCTTTCCATTGCCAAAAAAAAAGAACTCTAGTAATCGAAAGGACTGGAAGTCGATCCAATTTAGCGAACCAGCAAGTCGAGAAATCTTTGCAGAGTTCGAACATAACGTTAAATTGGATTTCGCCTCAATAAGGGTTGTATTATCGCTTCATCCCTTTCCTTTTTGGTTCTGTTACCATTATTCCTCCATAGTTCACGAGTCCCCCCTTCCCCCCATTTTTCTTCCTCTAGAACAGAATTTGTTGCACACTGACAATTGACAAAGTTCAATTTAGACAATATTCTTTGGGAAATTAAGACAGAAGGAAACAATGTAAGTACTTTGGGAAATTTATTCTCTTTTGGTGCAAAAGCCGTCCCTTCCCCTTCTCCTTACGATGTTATAATCTAATAATAATTCGGATTATTTATTAATTGGTTTAATTTAATGAAATTTAGTAAAATACAAAGCTTTCTCCAAGAGGAAGCAAAATGATAATAATTTTCCCTTGATGTCATATATTTAATGATTATCTCTCTTATCTCTATGTGAGCGCATTTCAGATATTAACGTGTTTCCATTTTCGATTAATAATTCAAAATAAGTAGAAGGTAATGCATATGCCTCTACACAATGTGACGTCAGTATGAAAGTCGTGGTGATATAAAATATGTAACATCACATGTATGACGTTCAATATAATGTGAAACAAAACCATGACGCGTTCATATAATAATCGCGTTTCAAATATATATATATGTATTCTCAATGTATTTCTCAACTTTCATTGAGGCGTAAAAACACCACGTACAAGAGAGAGCGTTTCTAAATAATAAATTCGAAATTAAATATTAATACAGAAAATTACATCGAGTTGAACTTAATTTTCAAAATTTTGTCCATTTCAAAGTTATTATATTTCCAAACAATCACTATTTCTAGGATATCTATAAATATATCTTCGAAATAATAAATTATATAATATACATTCTTCTTCATTAATAACCTAAATAACTTAAATTCAGGTCAATAGACGAACATAACCTCTACATTTTTGGTAAAAATACAAGTTAGTCGATACGCGAATACAAATTCTCCATTTAGGTAAAAAAATGCAGGTAAATAGTCGAAAATAATAAATAACATAAATAATAAATAATCTAAAATAAAATATAAAGAAAAAAATAAAAAAGCATAAGTCCTAAGTAAAAAATATGTTACTAACGTGGCAACGAATTATAGGTTATGTTTAGGAAAGTTTTTGCTTGATTTAAGATTCATTTTTAATTATTTGATGTCAAAAACTATTTTTATTAACTATTTTATATACTATTTATATTAATTATTAATAAAAACTGTTTTTGACTTCAGGTAATTAAAAATGAATCTTAAATTAAGCAATAACTTTCCTAAACATAACCTATAATTCGTTTACCACGTTAGGTCCCTGCTTTCACCGTGGAGCGTCACATATATACATAAATTCAATTGTTCACGTCACAAAACATTGAACTCACAGTGAAAATAAATTGTGTACATTGTTCTATCTTGCTTGTCGAATCAACGTGCGTTGAGGGCATTTATTGGAAAAAGTAACGGTTTAGCCGATGATGTAAATTGAGAATCACAGAAACAATAAAAATGTTACGCACTTTTTTTTTTTTATTTGTAAACATTTATTCAATCTAAATAAATAAATTTACTGGCGCTATTTAAATGCGATAACAATTTTCGCTTTTTGACTGTTTTAAAAATGAAGTTTTACGAAATCTCTCTTTGTCTATCTCTGTGGTATTTGAAATAATTTTTCATTTCGAAAGATTTACGGATAAAAGTGATACTAATTCAATTTTTTTTCTTGTATGAAAATATGAGAAAAATAAATTTCTGCTTTAGTTGAACATGTAATAAAATATTATTGTAAGAGATAATGAAAGGGGATGAACATAAAGGGAACAAAATTATAATTATAACTTTACTAATGATTTGCTAAATATATATATGTATTTTGGGGTAGAAATGGTACGATTTGCGGGATTAAATCTTATTTTCAAGAAAATGAAATATCTTTTTCTTTCTCTGACACTTTTCTCATAATCACCACCCCTTATCTCGATATTGAGAAACTATACTATACAATACCGCAGGTCCCGCCATGCCAAAACTGTTTCTTAACTGTCAACCAATTAATCTTATTAATTTGTTCTCGACCGCCGGCCGCGTTCCTTTCAGACTATGATTTATGAAAGGTTTAATTAAACGTTTCATAAAGACACACCTTTACCCTTAAAGAGTGTGCGGGGCAATGGGGGGGACTGTAAACGATCAGTTTGTTTTCAACGATTTATGCTAATGGCTCGAGAAAATTTTCACTAAGACTTTATGGAGTGTTAGTAGGGAAAGTGAAAAGAACACACTAAATTATGTGCACATTTAACAAAACATTCGCATTTTACGACTTTATATTCATTTAGTCTATTTTTTAAAATTAATATCATTTTTATTTAACATAATAATTATTCTAAATAATTTATCATCTCAGAATAAAAAAACCTGCTTCATTTAATTTATCACTTTTACTTATAACATTCCACCACTGCCACCTTCGGAGTTTCCAGTGTAATACTAATAATCGCGCGTGCGCTTCGTTTTAGAACATAAAAGTTGAAATTTTCTGATGAATTTTTTTTAGAGAAACCGCTAAAGTTTATCGCCAGGTTATATTTTATTGATGATAACTCAAATTTTGTGACACAATAAAATGTCAAAACTACAGATTGAACACCACAATGGGAATGAGAATTAAATATATCAAGAGAATCGGCATCTCTTCTTGCTGAGTTATTCCAAAGTTAAATGACAATAATTAATATACCAGTCGATAATTTTCTTTAGAGATCGTCGGTACAGTAGTCTACAGCCTTATCATACTTTAAGACTTTTTACAATGAGAAAATTTAATGAGAATTTTTGTTATGTTCAATTTAAATAATATTGGGTTATTTTTTGCAAAAGTAGAATTAAGTTATAACTGGAGAATTTACAACAAGAAGATAATATGATGAAAATTGGAAAAAGTGATGACTAAATATTTTCCGGAACATTTTTGCGACTAAATTTGCTATTCAGTGTTGTCATTTATACTCTTTTCATAAATAAAAAATAGCGTAAGCCTGTGTAAAATCCAATGGCCTCACTCAACATTATATGACACACCAGGTATCATTCGCATTTTATGACAGGCTCGCTTATCCGCCATGTTGTTTATGCAGGGTAATTGCCGACTCTCTGCGCGCACCATTCAAAAACGGTCACATAATTTCATACAACTTTACGGCACTGGTTTTATATATATATATATATATATATATACCTATATCTCTTTCACACGAGCATTTTTTTTTTATCATGTCACATGCAGTACTCCAAGAGAAAAAACATTTTTCCCGAAACCAATTTTTTTTTCCTTTTTATTTTTTAATCAAAATAATCTGTTTTTATACTTCAGTTATATATTTCAATATCGCACGTAAAATGTAATTTACCAATTATAACAACTCATATATATGATTATTTTCGAATAAAATTGTTTTTCCCGTTGAAAATATCTGTTTTCAATTTTCGGAATATTGTGACCGTTGATGCGTAAAGTTTATCTCTCTCTCTTTTTTTTTAATTCAAAAATTGACATTGCGACGTAGTTTTAAAAATTTTAGAGTATTCCATCAAGCAGTATTTTTAGATTAGGTCGGGAATGAAAATGTATTGTAATTCTGACTAGAGAGAAATTTTTTTTATTACGATTATCGTTTTTTTTCTTTGGAATCTTTTTAATTAAGTACATAATCTACAATTGAGAAATAGAGTAATTTTTTCTTGTAGATTATTTGACTGGGTACAAGTAGGAAGAATTTGAAATTTTTTTTTAGTATTTCAGTGGCGAAAATTAGGACGGCATTGACGATAAGGGTGACGTGGCAGAAACAACGGCTTCGACCCTTGTCAACATGGTTCAGTCAAACACAATGCCGTTCATTCTCGCCTGTGTATATTCTCATCTACAAAAATGCGACAATTTCCAAGCGTGAAATTCTAACCGGTACTTGTACAACTTTTACAAATATACCTATTCAATTCAATAATATTTGCCCTTCTCAATTTTACTATTCTATTTTGTCGCTTTTCGTTTTCCTTTCTTTCTTTTTTTTTTGTTTTTTTGCCATTACGTCCCATTGGCTCTGTTATTACACACACCCGCGATATGTCAACGAGTTTAACACTATATATATCTTTCCCTATACAAAGTGAAATGGCTCAATATTATTCTCGATATCGCGGCTGATAACGTATCAATTTTTCCTTTGAAAAAAAAGAAGGAAAAAAAATTATACCCATGTCAAATGAAATAAGAGAAATAAAAAGGAAAAACAAGACTGACGTATGAGCAACCTGTGAAGCTTTATTGCAGGAAACGACGTTGCGTGCCTTTTAAAGTCAAGGGGTAAAATATGAGATATGGAATAGACCCAGGCGGACTAGAAGTATTACAGCATAAAAGTGATTCCGTTATATATATATATAAACTGTACTTTAAACTCACAGCTTTGTTTTATTTATTCCCGGGCAAAAAGGGAACGTTAAATTTTTATTTATTTGATAAACCCTTGTATATGAAAATTTAAGTCTCTTTTTTCATTTCTTTTCAGTTCTTTTTTTTCTGCTGATAAGGAGCCTATCTATAATCACTTCCATATTTTATTTTCTCCCTCATCATATTTTAAATCAAATAACACAAGTCATCACCCTGGTGCCTGGACCTATCAAATATTAAAAAAAAAAGATGAAATTGTTTTCTATGTAAATTTATTCCATCTCCATTCTCTTTCGAATATAATTTCTTTCTCTTTTTCTACATAATTTTGTTTCGGGGAACTTTGAATATAAGCTTTTTCGAATTATAATAGAGGGGTTGCTTTAAAGTTTCTTTAGGGAGATATTCTGATTTTCTTTTCAGCTAGAAGAAAACAGTTTATTTTACCTATTATTTTATTAATTAATTTATATCTTATTCCTTAATTAAATTTTCCAAGACACCTTAACCTTAAAATTGAACCAGCTAATTTGGATTTTTTTATGAGAAAAATTTACCACTGGGAGGGGCGCAATTCTAAGCACAAATAACATGCATGGAATTAATGATAATAAATTGAATAATACTATAAGGTGGAAATTATTTAGTTTAGAGATTCGTAGAGAAATATGAGAAAATGTTTGGGAAACCATGATAAGATTCCAGGCAGAGAATTCTTGATAATTTTTTAACAATGATAATGAAACCAATTTACACTTTAAGACTTGATTGCAGAGTGCCCACTCAAAATGTGAGAACGTTTACGTTACTCAAACACTGGATTGAAAATGATTACGCGTCAGAAAAATGTTAAAGCGTCGCCTCATTGGCGATGGTTGCACCTCTGGTGAACGATGAATGAACTAGATTCGCAAAAAACGGTGCGGTCGATAACTAATTTTTGTTATTAAATAATAAATTTTTTTATTGAAACTGGGAAAATTTTGAAAGAGTGATACGTGCCAACATTGTGAGTCTTGGGTATTAATTCAAGACTTTCTTGTAACATTATCCATCTCTTGCGACATTACATTTCTCCTTCAGGGTTTACAAGAATTTTCTTCTTTCTCCCCTTGTTCAACAAACCGGCGAGGGGCTAATAATAATTGTGCGTCTAGAAAGGCAGCAACGACGTCAAGAACATCCTGAAAGTTTGCAAGTGATCGTAAAGAAGTTGTGACAACATTGTCCTTCACCCTTCTATTTAATTATTATTTTTTTTTTAGCGATGCTCCGATTTGGTCCCTTACCCTTTTCAATAAAGGATCGAATTTCCCTCACAGGAGAAAAAAATTTACATCTTATTTTTGACACAATGTCAAACATAATTATCTCCCTTATTATCAAGAATGTTTCTAATATCGAGATTTGTTCAAGAATTTGAAATTTAAATAATTTCAACGAAACCTTTGAATATATTATTATCCATTTTAAGGACAAGGGTCCATGTATCAGTATTGAGTTATCTCTCTCACATGTCACCGTCGTAACTTGTGGACCCTTGTCTGTTCATGAAGTTTCCAGCCATAAACATGTGGTTACGTATAACCTTAGTTCATCACAATGTTTGGACACCCTTTGACAAACTTCCTCTTTAATGCCCCACACCCTCAAAAAAAATTAAAATTGTGATTCATTTTTTCTTCTTTAAATAAAGAAAGTCGTAATGTTATTTTCTGATTATTTCCAAAAAAATACTCGTTTATAGACTGAAAAATTTTTTACTGACGGCGTCACAGTTTTAGCCATTTTCCATCAATGAAAAATCCACCGGGAACCATTTTAAAGTTCCAGTCAACTTTTATTAATGATTCCCAGGCGTATATGTTGCACTGCGGGTCCATTACGTGACTTTTTCCATACTTTTAACATCGAACACTATTTAATTTTCCACTTCACACTTCCAACAGTCCATTTTTTTTATTAATTTTCATATTCCATTTTTAATTTTTACCTCTTTCTTACTTTTCACATTCCATTTGCTTTGAATTTGAAAATAGGATCATGTGAATAAAATTATGACTAAGAGTAGTAAAAATGGGAAAAACTGTAAATAATTTTTTTTTTAAACTCTAATAGAAAAAATTTTTCCCTCTCATTAGTTTTCTTTATAGAAAAAAAAATTCTTTTCTTTTACTTTTCAGCGAAGGGAAAAGATTTCTCTCTGTTGGAAATAAGAACTGAAATCTTACGATATATATACATTTTCAGTATAAAATATTTAGATGTGAAACACTAAGTTTAGCATAATGCGAAAGAAACCGAGTGACTCGTGCCGAAATAATTTCGCATATGTTCCTCGTCTGAATATTTTACGAGAGAGCATTTGACCACATTGCGAGAGCAGGTACTTTGCTTCGTGACACGCATATCGAGTAGCCTCATAGGCGCCATTGTCGCGTAACAAATGGAAATTCAAGTCCTCCCTCAGTCCCACGAATCTAACTGCCACATACTCTCTCTCTCTCTCTCTCTCTCGCTTCTAAAGCATATGCGTGTCACGTATCACTTTCCACCGATCCCTCCGTATAAATACCTCTGTTTACACAATAATATTCCTAAATGCTGATGAACCTAGTTATCTATCATTTGATTATTCTCGTTTACGCATAAATATAGCTATATATTCAGATTTTTTTCCACGCGCACCCTAAAATGTGAATTCAATTTATTTTCCATACTTTCATACTTTCCATACTAAACGTGAATTGAAAATGCAAATGAATATTTGAAACGTAATATTCTATTCTTTCAAGTAGTCTGTAAACTTGTAGGAAACTTGCCATAAATAATGAAGTTTTTTTGTTTTTCTGGCTTCAATTGGCCTTAACTAGGCACCCTAATTAGTGCCGCCCAAAGCAAATACCTAGTAAGTCGCATTTGCCATAAGGGCGAGCGTCCTTTAGCTTTGTTACTCGACTTTCGCTCTTATGGCAAATGCGACTTACCATAAGTTTTTACTTTGGACGGCAGATTAGGACCTAGCTAAAATTGCATAAAAACATTTTAGAACCAAGCTTCATTGCCAACATAGGGCCTAGCTCTCTCTCTCTCTCTCTCCCTCTCTCTATCTCTAGAAAAAAAAGCAAGAAAAAAGAGAGAGAGAGAGAGAGAGATTTCTCTCTGGAAAAAGAGAGCAAGAAAAAAGAGAGAGAGAGATTTCTCTCTTTATTTATACAGAGGGAGTTTGGAGGAAGGGGAAAAAATCAGTTCAAAGTTGTGAAACTTACTATCGCCGAAAAGTTATCCAGCTGTATAAAAAAGTACAAACATATAATTTGTCACGTATAAAGAAAACCTTTCTTCTCTTTTTCGAAATTGGCAAAAGTTGCGTCTTTTACTTCTCAGAGTTTATTCACATCGTTGCAGTGTTTTCTCCTCCATAAGTGTTGCCAAGAATTTCGCTTCAATGAATGTCTAAATATATGGGAGAAAAAGAGAGAGAAAGAGAGAGAGAGAGAGAGAGAGAGAGAGAGGAAAACGACCAGAGTTGAGTTTGTATGAAAATAATAAAAGTAGTCCGAGAGTTTAACATTCGGAGAGGACTAAAAAGATAGCAGGTGCATTAGTCCTGGCCGTATATGTATGAGCCCCCAAGAGAAATCATAAGGTCTTACCCTCGCTCTTCTAGTTCGTGCGGTGTTACAACCCGCGGGGTCGACTTGCCCTAATAAATCCTAATACTAAATCACCCCCTATTACTCATATCTTTCGTTCTGGGCGCGAAGGTTCTGCTGCTCCGACTCGTTTTGGACTTCCGTTTTGTGCCGTTACTTTTGCTCTTACTACTATTCGTCTTTTGTTTTCAACGCTTCGGTAAACATCGATTTTTCCCTCTTTCTCTATTACTCGTTTGTAATAAACGCTGGTATATAGTTGTCTTTCGGAAATGAAAATCTCTTGGAAAATTCTCCCTTTGTTTACCCCCCCAAAAAAAAGGAAATAAAACCATATTTTTGAAATTAAAATTCATATATCACTTCCTGTTTTATAAAAAAAATTTTATTTTATTGGAGATATTTTACATATATATATTCATATATGTATGTAAAAATTTCATATTATAACGTTGATTTTACTTTGCTCTACATTTTTTATATTTCGGCAGTAGTCAGAAAATTTTCCTTTCGTAATGAAACGATAATAACACGTTTGAGAATGAAGCTTAATGATTTTGTCGATTTCTGAATTAGTTATTTGTATTCTTAATTGAAATGAAATTAATATCCGTTACAATGGATTCAAGTGGCGTACAATATGTTCATACACATGGGTACGTGACTTAAAAAATACGTGGAAACACGTGGATTTAACGTTCACTGCGTATATACGTGTTTCTAGCACTTTTGTATTTATATATACGTAAATATAATTACACTCGTTAGAACGAAATAACAAAGTGAAATTTTCAACTAAGAAGCATATAATTCTTTTGCGAAAATTTTTGACCAACTAAAATGTGCTAAAGTCGGATTCGAATTCAGCAGGCCAAGATTCCCTGGAAAGTAAAATCGGAAATCCCATCGGAAACTATTGTTAGAATTTCGCACTTTCCGAAAAACTTTTCCAATAGTGGAAAAACATTTGAAAAAGCATTGCCTGGTTCTTGGTTCTAAAGGTAAATCGAATTTTCTCCACCATTTGAAAATAAAAGCGAAAAAAAATTATCGTTCATAATTAAATTTTTCTTGGACATGAATTCATAAATACATGTAGCCTAATTTAATACAGAGAGAGAGTCGTATTTCTTAAAAATTGGCTTCTTATCTTGATTGATGGAGAAGTTTGGAAATGGCGGTGGTTTGAGTGGTGGCGTGATGTGAATCCATCGAAATAGGTTTTCTTATTCGGTAGCATTTGCCTCGAAGTCAATTATTTGCTTTTGCCGAAATTAACTTTAAATTGCGAGCACCAGGCAGTAATAAATATCACATGGCAAACTTCAACTCCAATTTCTTCTTTTTCGTTTATCAGGAAGTTTTATTAATTCACCAGATTACTCTGTCGGTAACTCGCTGTTAACTAATTTTTTAGGTTATGTGAATACTTAGGTTATTTTTTAGATTATGCTTAATGAATATATTCGATTGGTAATACACTGTATTACCATTAGAGTACTCGATCGGTAATAAAAATTGGTATCGAGAATTTCCAGAATAATTTGCAAATAGGAATAATTTTTCGATGACATTCTGGAAATTGGGAGATTAGATACAGATTTAATTATATTTTTATTTTTGGTGCTCAAATCATAAATTAGATTCGAAAAGGAATCATCAATGATTGATGTACGGCTAACGAAAAATATCACAATCATGAGGAATCCATTGTAGGATATCAACAGACAGAACCTACGGCAATGGTTATTTGCATACGAGGACCAACGGTGATAGCTTTAATGCCCATGCATCATGCATATTCAAACCGTTCTGGTACAGCTGTACGCGGAAGCTAAATCCCATTGCGTCTTTCCATCCTTGTCCCACTTGAATTCTATATTCCCTTGTCCTTTCCCCCATCCATTTCTCCCTCGCTTTTCCTCTTTATTGAAAATCAAAATTTAGTTCAGAGATATACATATATACATGTATGTACGTATATATATCGCAAAACAGGCGCACAGAATTTGGTATTGGCGTTTCTATATGACTAAACGTACCAGAAGTTCCTGATCGTTAGACAGCAAAGTCCTGTACCTTATTCTAAGAGTCTAAGTGGATCTTGAGCTGCAATTAAACTTTGCAGACATCGAGAGAGGTTAGTGCATATCTAACCTTCGTTGAATTTAACTCTAATCGAGAAATAGTGCAGGAAGATGCATCTTTTTTTCAATTCCCTTACTTCAAAAACAATCGTTTGGATAAATTTTATGCAGACCTAATTATTTAAAAATACCAAAATTGCTCCTTAACTCATAGTATTGAGATCTCTTAAAAATGTTACCCCTCATAGTTCTTAGTTTCATAAATTCTCAGTTCTATGAGTTTCAGTTCTAGCAATAAGACTCTAGGTTCTATGACTTCAAGTTAGAAGACTCTTGGTTTCTTAGTTCTAGAATTCTAAATTCTATGAGTTTCAGTTCTAAGGTCCAGACTTCTATGAGTTTTAGTTTTTACAATAAGACTCTAGGTTCTATGACTTTAAGTTAGAAGACTCTTGGTTCCTTAGTTCTAGAATTCTAAATTCTATGAGTTTCAGTTCTGAGGTTCTAACTTCTATGAGTTTTAGTTCTAACAGTAAGACACTAGGTTCTATGACTTCAAGTTAGAAAACTCTTGGTTTCTTGGTTCTAGGCTTCTGAATTCTATGAGTTTCAGTTCTAAGGTTCTAAGTTCTATGAGTTTTAGTTCTGAATTCTATGAGTTTCAGTTCTAAAGTTCTGAATTCTATGAGTTTCAGTTCTAAAGTTCAGAGTTTTATAAATTTTAGTTCTAACAGTAAGACTCTAGGTTCTATGACTTCAAGTTAGAAAACTCTTGGTTTCTTTGTTCTAGGATTCTGAATTCTATGAGTTTCAGTTCTAAGGTTCTAAGTTCTATGAGTTTCAGTTCTAACAATAAGACTCTAAGGTTCTATGACTCCAAGTTAGAAGACTCTTGATTTCTTAGTTCTAGAATTCTAAATTCTATGAGTTTCAGTTCTAAGGTTCTAAGTTCTATGAGTTTCAGTTCTAAAACCATCAGTTCTTAAATACTAATACTCTTTGTAGCTGAGCTCTAATACTCTTAATCTCCAATTATGATGATTCTGAGTACCTATTTTCTAATGCTTTAAGTTCCTAAAATTTAAGGATATTAATATCTGAGTTCTAATTGCAAGACTCTTACTCTCCAAGTTTCAGACTAATCTCTCCAAAGTTATGTCTCTCAGTCTTCTAAATCTAGAGCATTTAGTTCTTCAATTAAATTCGAAATTTCACTTCAAAATTGTGAAAATCTGCAATTAAAAGAGTTGTCCTACTTTTCGAAAATAAAATTTCATTTATCATTCCCTCGACTCTCAACACTGGTTCATTTGTTTCCGTGACTGCCAGCACTGAATACTGAATTGTTTCCTTTATCTCAGGTTACATCTCGATTTCACCAAGAATGCTTTATGTTCTACCGGAAGTACTCAACCCCTAAATGAGAATCTTTTTCATCAAATAATGTTCCAAATTTAACGAACTGTAATTGTTGATCATCAATCAATAATACTACAATTAAAAGTCTGTGTATATTTGCATAGTAAAAAAAAATCCCAAATGATATTTGATATATTTTCTTTTAATGAAAAAGCGTAACATTAACTGTGATAAAAATTGATTACAACACCGTATTGTGAATTTTGATTGGCTATTTTCACTCTTTATCACTCTTTAAAGTAGCTTATCAAAATACAAATCAATTTAAATATCGACGAATAAATTGAATTAGAGAGGAGGTGGGCTGACATTCAGCAATGTTGGCAAATTCACGAGAGTTGATTCGAGTGTAAAAGTGGAACGAAGGTGCGGTAATAAAAATTTTCAATTTCCCTGCTCGTCCCGGAGAAAATGCGTGTGCCCTCTCTCTGATAATTCTGAAAAGCTTTTTGGACGGAAAGCCCTTCTGAGTTTTGTTGGGTCGAAGAGCCATGTTTAAAGACGTTGAATAAGAGAGGAGAGTGGGGAATATGCCAAGTCTATATATATATATATGCGGAGAATAAAAGACAGTTGAACCAACTTTCGAGATTTACACCCTGCAGCTCGTTTTGGCTGATAGGAGAGAAAGAGAGCCCTCGTTTTGAATCTCTAAAGAAGCCGAGGGTGAGCGAATTTTGTTGATTTCATGGGGTTCTTAAGCTTAAGAGCATTACCACATGGAAACATACAAAGCCCTCCAAATGTAAAAAGAAAATACACCTGGGTAATCTTTTTCCTAAACATAGTAAAATCACTGGTATTTTATTTGCCTAACTACTGCCAAATTATTCAAATATTTAGTAATTTTTCAATTTAGATTTATTTTTCTCACGATTATTCTAATTTCTAATTGATTTTCTTCTTTCGAATCTAGACATATGATAAAGTTCTACAAGTTTCAGTTCTAGATGATTTTCTTCCTTCGAATCTTGACAAATGAACTGATTCAATTGATCGAATACTTCTCAGACTAAATTAAAAAGAAATGAGACCTCCAAATGACGGGTCGATCTAATTTATCCCTCTCAGTTTAGATTTAGACCCTACGAAGTGGAAAAAAGGAAGATCTTGTCCAGCAGGCTAGTAAATCTCGAAGAGTTCAGTCAAGTTGAAAAATTACCCAATTTTTTTTGTCTTGTCCGAATAATGTCACATTTAGACATGCGCGTGTATAGATAGTAGCGATAAAGGACAACAGTGATTTAGGGTGTTTTATCACCTTGACTGTTGGGATGATCTCCGACAGAAGGAATTTAGAAATCTGTTTCGAGAGCAAGATTTTGAAGTGAAATCCCCTTTTACCCGCGATATATCAAGACAGTTATCAGTTGAATGAGATCATTTATTGCATTAAAAGCGCGCGCGCAAAAAGGAGGGTCGCCAGCACCAACGGCAAACTGGGGTTCAAACTGGTATATTGGAACCCGCTGATAAGAATACTCGATTCTCTACTTCTCGCTTATTGAGATCCGCCATCTTTCTCTCCTTATACGTAAGGCACCCGCATTCCCCCCAACTTTCTCCAAGACGCTCTAAACTTAATTGAGAGTATTTATCAAAATGCTAAAATAAATAAGCTACTTGAACTTCTTTGACGATTTCGAGAAGAGGAGAGAGAGAGAGAGAGAGAGTGAGAAATCGCGTCTTTCTGCCTGCTTATTTAGCAGAAAAGATTTATCTCAAAAAAGCATATCCAACACTGCTTTACAAACTATAAAGCAATGATGATATGACAAATTGCAGGAAAGATAAAATAAATGTGAATATTTAATGATGAGTTTAAATTTTTTAAATCCAAATCTCTATATATAGAAAAAGAGATCGTGTCTAGTTACAATTTCTAAATGTAGACTGATTTCATGAATGTTTAAAATAACTACATTGGATGAATAATTAAAATTGGAAAAAAACGAGGAAGCCATTTCGACGGATTTGAATTTAGAAAAGGTCTGACGAAAGCGTTCAATTACTGTACATTTCAAAGGGTTTTTCGATCATTTCGGAATTCGAGAGATTAACATTGATTTAACGTTTCGTTGTGTAAACAATTGATTGAAGAATTCAGTAATGAGTTTCAGTCCCGCAACTAGGTCCCAATTATGTCAAAAAAATGTCCTGTTACTACTGGAATTGTCCCACTGTTGGTTGTGACAAACTTCGGGTAAATTTTGTCGTTGTGGTAAATTTTACCTATAAATTAAGTTCAGTAAAGTTTAGTTTAAATCCCCCTCTCCATAATCTATTAAAACAGTGTAGTTCACAAACTTGAAGAATATATTTTACTCCTTGAAACACCTTAATGTAAAAAGCTTCTCAACTTCCTGGTTTCTTTTTGGATCATCAAGGCAAACTTTAGAGGAGATTTTCATGGTGTAAAACCATCATCCATTTTAGATATTGACTTCAGGATGGTTCTTGCGATATTTCTTTCTTTTTCTTTCACCCCTGTTTTATTCGAGTTTCCTTGGAGTTTGCTCCGCTGGCAAAGTGGGAGGCCTTACGCCAAAGTTGAAATTGGGCTCGATAGGCTGGTGGTGGTAGTGGCGCAGAACTGTATATCAGATGAAAAGCGCTAGTATAGTGGCCCGGGACGAGGTTTAACGGCTCCCACTAGGGCAGCCAGTTACCACGGTCCGATGCCTACCCTCACCAACCTGTCTGTCCTGGAATAAAGATGGCCAGGGGCTTGCGGAACATCCACCCCCTGGGTGTAATCCTCCAGGGGTCGTGAAAAGGGAAGGTTGCCAGCCTATACAACCCATACTCTAAACTCGCTGACAGAATAGGCTGCGCTATTGTATATAACCCCGTGTGCTCGAAGTAGACCATCTTTTAAGTTTAATATGAGAAAAAAAATCCATCGAGAAATGTAATTTTATCTTCTTTCTTATTTGGGATCAAAGTCCAAATTCGATGCGGTTTCTTATCTGCAATAATCTAATTGAATTTACCAAAAAAAAAATGTTATTTAAAACAAACCTGGCGCAATTAAATTTTCGATAACATTTCAATTAATTCCCGGAATATTGAACTTGGAATTATACTGGTTATTCTCAGTACTCTCAGAGAGTACATTTTTATTTAATATTCCTTTATTCTTTTTATTGCCCTTCCAAATCAGTTCAGTATTTAGTACTGATGATGATTTAATTTTCATAATTACCTTGACCTGGGTTTTTATTTTCGCTTCATGTATAGGTACCGTCCAGGAGGTTAAATAGTCTCGTGGTTCTACTGATTATAAAAAATACATGCGAAGATTAAAACCTGACCTCAATTATGTAAGCCATCTAGTATACGCTTTTCATTCAGAGACAAATGGATGTTCTTTTCTTTTCGACTTATGAAAATAATTTAGAAATAATTTCCTTGTTAGAAAGATCCATTTTTATGTAAAGCATCAAAAAACCATTTTCCAACTACTGAAAATAATGTTCTTTTTTGATAAAGTTCGTTCATCTCTAGCTAAAGTTATCTTTACAGTTGATGCCGTTTCGACGTAAATGTCAATCGCACCCTTTTTCAAGATAGAGGATAATTAGTCTCTCTAATTGAAGTCTTTTCTCTGTCGTGTGTCAAGATGATTTAAACGGTGATGGATGACTTCTCATCGTTGGCGCTAATATGAAAAGAAAAAAAAAATCCAAAATCTTCAGAGAGGCATAATCGGGTGATATATCGGTTAGTGACGATTAAAAATCAAAGGCAAAAAAAAAAAAAAAATTGGTATTATGCATAATCGGAGAGCGAAAGGGGTTTGTAACGTAACGTTTATCAGATTGGACCCACAGTACGAGAGGGGAATCTTGAAGCGATGTAAAACTGTCAGGACTTGATGGATCGTGCTTCTGGAAAGAGGTTACACGTCGGTTCTCGATGCCGGTGGGTTAATTAGAATTTAATAAGGGGTTAAATTACCGTTTACTTGGCCATACTTGTACACTTTGATTCAACCACTTTCCCCACTATCTGCCTCTATTGTATAATATCCACTTCAGCTTTGATTAAAATTTACTCCTTTCATTTAGTTCATTAAGAATATTCACTAAAATTCCAACTCCCATATTCTGGGAATTAATTAAACGTTTATCTAAAATGGTGAATTTGGAAAATTCTTCAATTGCGCCAGGTTTGTTTTAAGCAACTTTTTTTTTGTTATTGTTTTTCACTAATATGTAGGACAATCTTGATCCAAGTGAAATTTATAGATCCATTACAGTTATGAAACCCATTCCTCCGGTTCGTGACGAAGGGCGAAATATAGAGGGAAGGCCCGAGGTCTTCTGTCTGCAAATATCAGCACTCTGGTTTGTTTGCTTTGTGCTTTGTATTCGAGAAAACAGCCCCATGCTTACTCTGAATCAGGTCGTAATACGCAATGTATTTGTAGAAGCTAAAGGTCGCATATCTGCAATTCACAAACAGAGGGAAAAAAATTGTACAATCACAGTTCACTGTATCTATTCATTCGCCAGTGCTCAGCGATCTGCATTACTGTTAGTGTCACTTACTTTCCTTTTTTTTTCTTGTCCATAACACAAAATTAGAACACATTGTGATTAAAATTTTCCCCAATGAAAAATATTTGCACGACGAAAATTCTGAGGTTCTTTTTTTCATAATTGAGAAAGAGTGGTTAGTTAGAGCGAGGAAATGTAAACTATTAGGAGGACTGACGTCATGTACTCTTGTATGTACTTTTAACCTCGACTTTTTGACCTAATTCAGGTCGTTGGTTGAAAAAATATTCTGAAAAGATGGTACATGTGAAATTAAAGTTCAAGTGCTTTCACGTACCAGTTTTTCCGATTTTTTTCCAGCAGACTCAATATTTCCATTGTTGTTTCGAAAAACACCGGGGATAGAAAGAATGTATCTGACTGTTTATAAATCACGAGAAAAAAATCTGCATCCCGCTGCAAATTCAACGACTGGTCTTGATAAATCATAAACAGAGAAAAAGTTTATAAGGGGAACAATACTTTCATACAAGGTTAGAAATTTAAAAATAAAGGGTACAATGACAGTGTAATGGTAATTGCGCCAGGTTTGTTTTAAATAATATTTTTATACTCTATTCTTCCGTGACAAATGAAGAAATAATCTTGAAGCAATGCGGTAAATACATCGTTGTCGGTGTTCCCTTTCAATTTATGCGTCTTTGCAATCTCGCACATATTTTTTTTCCTTTACAGAGTTATATCTCGCATACATTAAAGTCGAGAAGGTAAAACCAACGTTACAGAGTAAAGAAACGAGACCGCAGATACGTACAATACAAACGACCGTTGCTTCGATAAATTCGGTTTTCTGATCCCATAAAAATGCATTGGATTCGAACTGGCGTAGAAACAGAGGAGATTTTGTTTTTTTTCTTTGGGGAAAATAAAGAGGGAAGAGCCACAGAAAATTTTCATGGTTGTGCTTGGTGATTTTTCCTTCCTTACTTCCTGTTTGTGTGAGCAGGAGAAACGGAAGTGCCTATAGGAAGATTGAAAACGGGTATTCGAAGATCTGGCAAGCGTCCTTGCATTGGTCTAAACAGGAATTCAAGATATCGTAAGTCTTTGAGCAACTGGTGGATTTCTATTTCAATTTCTGAAACGAATTTATATATTTACTTGAAAAGTTTTTTTTACCATTCATATCTTTCGAATTTGAATAAACATTCATATTCTCCGGTTGAATTTTACAGTGGTTCTATTTGCGAAAACTGTATACAATTCCTACAATGTCACAGGATATTGAATTTTCAAATCAAACCTTGTTTTCAAAACTTGTTCCACTGAAATAAGCGGCTATCGTATGAATTTTAACGTCAATGTCGACATTTCACTTGCTTTTGATATGAATTGTGATTTTTAAAAAAATTGTCTATCTTTTTGTCTGACAACAAATGTGATTAGTTTTACTATATCAACTACCTGAAATGCGCCAGGTTGTTTTTAAATAACATTTTTATTTCTTGGGAAAAAAATTGTATCGATTTACAACTCGTGTAACTAATCTTGAAGACAAGGTTGTTAATAGGTGGCATGTGTCGTAAACAGTGCTCACTCTCTTCGAAGACAATCAGGTTGGCTGGCCATTACCTGAACACATTGTGCGTCAAGCAAGTGTTGCACAATATTGCATTTGATGTGAACGCCCACCCACAACCTGTTTGGCCAGTGTCGATAACTCAGCGAAACCATGTATTCGCAAAGGACAAGAGACATGAGCCGGGACTTGGAGGATATCATGAGTGTTCAAGTGATAGAGGGATGAGAGAAGAGGTTTGCCCCCTTCAACTGAGATTGAATTATCTGGAATAGTAGCGTTTGACCTCCGAAACTTTTGGGGTGTATTCGATGACCACTAATCATATCGAACGAGAGGGGACATCGTTTTATTGCCAGCAGCAGGAAAACAGCATCCTTTCTTGGCTTAAATCATCTCAATGGGTTTCACAAGCTCTGCCAAACTTCTCATCCTTTTGCATTCCCTATATCTATAAAGTACCGTTATACCGGATTAGAAAGGAAACTTTGTTGTCTTGGGAACAATTCCAACTTATTCTTTTTGAACCAACAATTCTGTATTCCAGTAGACAATTTTCCAGGCAATGGACCATATTTATTCTTTGATTTATTGTCGTTTCTTTAGGACCCAATGTCTTTTTGTTTCATACAAAGTTGATGAATACGGTAAAAGTGATTTTTAGTCAACAAATTTTGATATTTCGCAAAGGAGACAGATGTGGCGTCAGTTGGTTAATGGACACCACGTGGGATCATACCGCAGAAGCCCTAGAAACCACAAGTTCATCCCTGACACAACCATGTGTCTTCTACATGGACAGTAGTTGACTGCTTGTGGCTTTGACAAGGTCGAAGAAGATCCACTCTAAAGGAATATTTAGGTCTCCTAAAGTTTTTTCCATACATTCTTTTGATAACGTTTTCTGATTTATTTGTCCAGTTTACAATGAGTAATTTTTGGTTTAGGTTTTGTATCAACGCATTGAACACTGTAGCGAATTTCTTGTATGACTTTATTCACGCTTAATAGTATTTTTTGCTCCACGTGTAGCAGCAGCTGTTGCGATTTCTATTGGACTATTATCGCGATGCAATCAACCCTACCTACGCATACTTGTGCGCTCATATTCGCGCATACACCCTTCAAGCCCATCCCCTTATCAGGAGCAATAATGGAAACTACGTCGTCGATTCTATTTTCTCTCCCTCGGGATATGGCAACCTCTACCAGTCAGGCATATACGCATACGGACCGAGTCTCTGGTACAATAATGGTTATTTATTAGCGCTAAATCAAATATGTGCCGGGGCAACGCGTTACTCCAATATATATGATAATGGTGATAATAATTCCGTTGAAAGAACCACTTTGCCAATGTCAAAGTAGCCAACGTCTTAACGGCAAATATCTTCGCAGAAACACCAATTGAAAAATAATTTACCATTTGCGCCAGGTAATTTTTTAATAATAATTTAAAAATCTTTTTCTGATTAGATGTTCATACTTTGGAATGGATATAACCATCTGCTTGCTGTTATCCGATGGAGTCTGAAATTGTAACCAGAAATAGGATTTTGTGTTAGACGTAGACGACAGATAAGGATGACAATCTGCCAGATGCAGATTGTGCCTTCCGGATGGAGAGTCGCTTTTCGTTCTATTGCCGTGAACACAAAGTGGACTAGCTGCCAGTCGATGCTTCTATGGATACTGATGTTTCATTAGTCGACTGTTCATGGCTCTCGTACTGTCAATCAAGTTCTCCTGTGAGTGCCCGTTGGCAAACCCGCTCTGTCGATCAGTATGTTCAAATCGGTCTGCGGGGAGATCAGTTCATAAGGGGATTACAATTATCCAATGTTTGATTTACCCTTCCACATTTCGCAATCTGCTTACCTACGTTACATATCGTCCATACACCATACTCCTATGGGACCCTTGCCAAATGTTCGGTCAGTAATCCTCCTTTCACTCCACCACATAAGAGAAAATTTGGAACAATAATAAAACATTGGTTCACAATTCTTTTTAACCTTCTTCTTCTTTGAAATGTTTTCCAAAAAAAACTTTTCAAACTGGAAATTATTCTATTTTTGTAACTCTCATCTCTGGTCTAGAAATTATTCCTAGAAATATAGTTGAGAGCGATAAGGACTCTCTTTTATTCTAGGAATAATTTCTTATGGTAATAATTCCCTTTTCGTAGAGCTAGTTCTTCATTCTTGTAAACCGACAAAAGTAAAGGAGCTGGTATGGGTTGGAAACGTGTATGATTACGTTGGCAATTACTCCCACCAGGCCTGTTTCAATGCTCCACCACCTCACTTGACTGTAAAAGGGTTGTAACTCGTTATTAGCGAGGCAAAGCAATGGGGAAGTGATTACAGTCCAGAAGTAGATTCCCCAACGATGATAAACGTGAGTCCGATCAGATCGTGGAGCCGTGCCCTTCGACGCGTTCCAACAGAAGTGACGCCATCTTGATTCACCATCTAATGATTCAGTGAAGCTTGAAGCAATTTTATCTTGAATTAGTAAACTATTTTCTTGATCATATAGGGAAATATAATTGTATAATTGTATTTTCTCAAAATAATTTTTGTTTTATAATTTCACACTCATTTTTTCAGTGGTATTTTTTTCTTTTTGAAGGATTTATCATGTTTATTTGACAGGAGTCAGCGAAAATGTGTGCAACGAGCCATCTGTGATAATAGTTTAGCAGAATCAGCATCATCAATAGTGTTTGGAGGTAGCGGAAAAGCAAGCCATACGCGTGGAACGAAAAGATAACGCAATTTATTTTAAGCTTTTCTCATCCTCTACGCGGACTAAAACCGGACGATGAGGATAGTCTTTTTTTCTTTTTTATTTCCATTCCCAGCACTCGACGGGAATTATAATGCGTTAGCGTTTACTTGGCCCGCGGGGCTTCATTACGAGTGATAAAAATCTCGAGGACGTCACTTTTATGTTTGGAGAAGAACCCCTTGACAGACCGGTTGCTTTTTGCACACCAGGAAAAAAAAACTCAACATTTTTTTCCCACCTGACAATAATCTCCTATAGTAATTTTCATTAATTTTAAATCCACACACAAGAGGAATTTATTTATTTCACATAAATTAAATCTACTCATTTTAGTTTCATCAGCAGGAGTTAAATTTTTCCAGAATGGACAAATTTAAATTCCCTGACAATGAGTAAATTACATTTCCGCAAACCGGTGATAAATCTTGCCTGAAGGGTATCGAAAAACGATCAAGAGGGAAACATTCTTGTACGCACCAAATACATCATTCCGATTAGGATAACTATGGGGAAATCCGTGGTATTCGTTCTCCGGTTTCTTCCGGAGAGTGTAATAAATTTTCTGATAAAATTTCCCATGGTTTTCTCCCTCGTTGGCCAAATGGGAAGTGCACTTGGTGGACTGAGCGGCGACACACAAGTCAAAACTCCTTGCACGATATCCTTTCCAACAGTTGACGACCACACACATTGTGGAAGGGGGGAGGATCGTTGTGTTCTTTAGAGCGTCAATAACTAACTTGTTTCCAGTCCGTTAGCATACGTAACAAACTAACAAACGTCCATCGACCCACGAATGGAAAACAGGAGGCAAAAACTCCCCCCCATGAGAGATGCCATGAAAATGTGGAATACATAAAACAAAAAGGGGTCTAGCAACAAGATCTAAATGCTGTACTGAGAATTCAAATTAATTGCCAAAACCGGCACTTCATCAAGACTTATTCTAGAAAAGATGGTTTTTAATTTCCATCATCAAACGAGTTTACCATTTGCGCCAGGTAATTTTTTAATAATAATTTTAAAGACCTTTTCTAATTAGATGTTAATATTTTGGAATAGAAATAATCAACTGTTGCTGTTAGCTATATAGAGACAATAGTAGACTGACAATACATCAGTTAATGCAATGAATAATAGGCTGGGAATTCGTTTTCGTTTTACAGTAGTGAGTCCAGTGGAGAATGGACGGTTGATTAAAATGACACGTGACGTTTTACAAAGAGACGTGAATTGAAGAGAAAAATAAAAAAAAAACAGAAAAGTTAACCGTGAAAGGAAATGAATACCGTGAGTTGACGAACGAGCGAAAGTTCAGTGAACCGCAAATGGTCAGTGTGGAAATGGAAAAGGACCTGAGGCAACATCAACGCTCTCAAGTAACCAAAGTTACGCTGACAACGATGTGCTATCTCTTTTAGATTAGGGAGATAGTCGTGGGAAGGTACCGCTGCACGTCTTCTCCGGATACCTTTTATCCTATAGCTTCATCCTAGTAGAGTATCTCTCTTTCTCATCACACTTGCTGCACGATGAGGAGTTTTCGTTCAGGTCAACCTGTATACGGGCTTTTCCTATAGTCCCTTGGTTATCTCGGTGGAACGGACATGTTTCCAAACTCTATATCGGTTACTGATCCTCCCTCGACATGATTATACACTCTTCTCAAATCCGCAACCGCCGTCAGGCTAAGTACTCTGGATGAACAATCTATATACAACCACAAGAGCTTCGATCCACTGTTGATTTTTCCCCGTTCTTTAATTTGGTCATTATCACGTCAGATATTCTGGCATAATATTTGTCTCCCATCGTTTAATCTTCAATCTTATTTCTTTTTATTCTTGGAAATTCAGTAATAAACATTCAGTAATGATTAATTAAATTAAAATTCATATAATGAACAAATTGCCAACTAAAGAGAAAGAAGACAAGAGACTCTTGGGGCGAGGGTTTGAACCTTTTCGAGAAAAAGTCGTTCATGGTATTTTAACTTATATATCAGAACTTCTTTAAATGAAAAAAGTTTCACGATTTCAAGAGGGAGAACAAGGAACGAGTCGTTGCCATGTAAATCAACAGGAACTCACGTTTTATCATTGTGAATCTGATACAGAGAATTTGTTATCGATCGGTCAATTTTCCTGCGTCTGGTGCTTATTTCTACATATGTGCAATTTTTCTAATTTCCCTTTAATTCGATTTCAATTTTAATTTATTTCCAGAATTAAAATACAAGTACTTAGTATATTTTCTGTCACATATGCAACAAAAAATTGCAAATGGCGATGAAGATTATTGATTCGTGCAGTTTCGTATTCGCTCGTGCTGACTCGCTAGTTTTCGTCTCGTGTCCGGCATTATACGAGCAGAGACGAACATAACTTAAAATCGAATTCTTAATTTTAACCTTTATAACTAATTCAGAAATACAAACAATTGTTTATTTTATCCTTTAATAAATATTTTATGTATTTAAACATATCCAAATACATATAAGAATGAAATTTTTCCTTTTAAACTCTATGTAGATAAATTATCTACATAGAGTTTAAATTTTAACACTATCTTGTTGAGGTTATTAAATAGAAAAAGTGATCTCTTCTTCAATAAGGAATAAATTGAAAGAGAAATGGTTATGATTTTCTATGGGAATTAAATAATGGGGGACACGTGACAATTGAAAAGGGGGAACTTTTGTGATTGATTTTAAATAAATGTCTGGATTATTTCTCTATTTTCAGACGTGCGAGACATTTTTTTTTCGTTTTTGATTGTATATATATAGCGTACTATAAAGATTTCGGGCAGCATTCTGATGAAAGATTATATTTACGAGCAATACACGTGTGCTAAAAATTATTATTTGTGTCTATATCGACAGCGTGTAATAAATCTCAATGAAATCCAGGAGAAAAAAATTTCAGTCACCACGGGGGATTAAAATAATAATAATAACATTTCGATATTGAACGAACGGCTGAGGTGGCGATAATCTTTAGCAGCAGCCATATGCCAAAGTGTGGCTGGATCGAAGCCAGAATAGAAAAAAAAATTATTCTCCCTCTTCTAATTTGACCCCATTTGGCACTCTGACCCCATTCGTAAGGTTTCACTGTAACATTACCCCAAGGTTGAAATCTCCCAGTTTGCAAATTTACATTGTAAAATTTCCGGAAGCTTTCCGTTTTAGCTTCACCTAAAGTTTTGCTCCTTAGGATGCAATCTTGCTTCAAGGTTGCTGTAATTTTACCTGCCACCTGGGTTCTTTTACTTTTGAAAATTTATTTACAAGAATTTTTTTCATTTTGTTTTGAGCGATAAAGAAGAAAAAAAAATCAATGAAAGATATTTTCAAAACGAAGCGAAGTTTTTATTTCCCCTTCTCCCCATTTTTTTTTCTCTTGCAATGAGTGGGTATTTATGTGGTGAAAATGAATTCACAGTGACTCGTACCAATTTTCTTGGAATTTCATTCGATTCGTTTTGGCCTACATTTTGTTGCTTGAATTCAAAAGTGTAACAAAAAAAAAAAAAAAAAAAAAAAGATGCACTTTTGATATATACGTAGATTGTGTTCAGGCTGATGAAAATGTAGGTCATGAAAAATGTCTAGGGCTCTTTTGAAAATGAGAAAAACTTCGTTGATCCACTCTTCACTCGAATTCAATGCAACCAAACTATTGTAAAACCGCAAACGCTTTTATGTTTGGTATTATTGATGTCGAGAGAGAGAGAGAGAGAGAGCAAGCGATAGATGTAGGTAATTAAAAATAAGTTATGAAAGCCCTTTAAAATCCATTCGACTTTAATAATAATAAATAAAGAAGAAAACAAAAAAGCACCGAATTTGCAAAACACTTATTTTTCATTCTGAAAATGAATTCTAAATGGAAAAAGAAAGAAAACATTTTTTTCTGTTTGGAAAAAGTTTTTCTTTATTGATAATTATAATCTGTTATTTCTCAAAAAAATAAACAGATTTTCATTTTTCCCCGTTAAAGGAATGGGTTCATAAATAAATATAGAGACAGATCAATAAAATGCCGACCCGCGGAACAAAATCTAGAGATTTAAAATAAATAATCACTCGTCGCGACACAGTGACAGACAATCAAAAATTACAGTGGAAAACTCATTAAATATTAAATAGTCTGCTCTAAATTGATTTACCATTTTTAATTATATAATTAACTGCTTTCGGTGATATATTAAAAAAGAAAAAAAAAGAGTAAGTCGGATGTCTGGTATTTAAATTTTTTTTCTGCTGATTTTTTTATCACTCGGTTTTATTATAAATTCGGGTAATTTAATTTATAACACAGAGAAGGGGGATAATTAACAATGTCTACTAATAACGCATTACTAGTGGAATGCTTCTCAAAGTATCCTGAATTCAAAGTCGCGCGTGTGTCTTTTGTTTGAGGGTATTGGCAAAAGAGATAGTAGTAGCTTTTAGGTGAAAGGAAGAGAGAGAGAGTGGGGGAAGGGGTGAAAAGAGATACTATTCTGTAATACGAACCCCTTTCATTCCACGTCAGCCCTTTCTGATACCATATAAAATATAGCATTGTTCGCGCTCTGTTAGTCCAGAGTGGAACGAGTCTATTTGGAGAGGGTTGACTTTCTTTCATATGTTAAGCAGATCAGTGTCGACCTGCAATAGCACATTGTATTTTATCTACTCATGAACTCACTCTGCAATAAATAATCGCGAATATAATTAATCTAACTTGAAAAATTCATTACCCAGATAGCATGTAACCTTGCGGCAACATTAACGCAATGTTGCAATTAAATATTGCCAAAATGTTGTCGCAATGTTTCTGCAAACTTAATATGTCCCACCTTGGAAACATTTTGCACAATTATTTTACTGCAACATTGCATAGTAATCTTGCTGCAATATTACATGGCAAGGTTGTCGCAACATTACCCTGTAACGTTGCAAAGAGTTTTGTACAATATTACAGCAAGTTTTTACTATATAATGTTGTGGTAGGATTATTGTAAAATATTGCCGCAAGCTTACTATGTAATGTTGTGGTAAGGTTACTGTGTTATGTTGCCGCAACATTACATGGCAAGGTTTCCAAAGAGCAGGGTAAAAGAGGCAAAATATTTGTAGGTGAAAAAAGTTATGATAGAACTGGAATAAGTAGAAAGAGGATGAAGAATAAATTTTGGATGAAGACAAGAAATAAGAGAACCGAATGAATGGAGAATTAGGAGAATTAGTGGATCATGAACTCAGTGAAGGAGATTTCTTCTGAAAGAAAATAAATATGAAAATAATACTTGAAAGAATCGATATGATGAGAATGAGATTTAGGGGAGATATCTCAATTCTTCAATAAGATAAAAGAGTTTGGCATTAATGGACGAAGCTAGTTTAGGGCAAAGGTACTGGAAATGGAAAGTTTACAAGAATTATGATAAGCTCAAGTTAATTATGCATTTGAAAGCTTTATACATGGAGAGTAAATAAACCAAATATAAAATATTTTTTACCGAAATGAAACCGAAATTCAAAGTATTAATTTCCATCTCATGTAATGTTGAAAATATTTTCTATTTCCACTCTGTAAATTTGACAACATTGAATTTACTTTTCTCATCGTAATTTTTTTTTTGTGTGAATATTTTTGCTACTGTTTTTTTCCCCGTCAAAAAATATTTTCACTTTAACTAAATACTGTGAATGCTTCAAAAAGTTCGAGTGAGCTTTTTCATGGAGATTAATATATGAGAATTCAAGAATTATAAAGGAAAAGAATAAAATTCCACGTAGCGAGTCTCGACGACGCGTTTTTGTGCGTTAATCGATCGTGAGCGCCAACATTAATCCTTTTTCCTGTCTGTTTTCAGAGCATGTACGTGAATTCAGCTGTGGGATGCTGTACTACAGAACTCTTTACCTGGACAGTAAAAGGGATGTTCTCTACGTTGGAGCAATGTGAGTATTATATAACATTATTACTTTTCATATACAACGGGAACGAATTATGAACTAACAAGTGTATGTGTAGTACAGGGGAAAAAACCATTTGTACGGTATGAGAAATATTTATGAAATAACGTGTCAAGTTTTCATCTTAAGCCAGATTAATTTTTTTAATTCTACCAAACAAACAAAAAAAACTGCTGGACATGATAATTTTTTTAGCTTTAAAATTTATATCTTGTTTTCTTTGTTATATAATTCAGTGGGGAGGAAAGAAATTCACGGATTGGAAAAAGGTAATAATTTTAACGGCGGCGTGGTGAAAAAAAGTATAGGTATTGACTGGAAAGTTCGTTCGTCAAATTACCAACGTAAACTTTTCCGATAAATCTCCGCATCTCTGCACGTCGCGACGCCCTCTTCCGGGTGGAACGCGAATTGAATACTCAATGCAAAATAACTTCCACTGGTTTTCGATAAAGTTTATGAAGTGTGTTAGGAACTGTACATTTTGTCATGTAGTATTTTTTTGGGGGAAAAATTGGTAAGAGTTCTTGTAAAGGTTAATTTATTTGATAATCCTGAAACCATTTGGGGGTGTTTATTATTTCTTGGCTTGGAAATCCTTTACGAATTTCCTTTGTAAAAGAACCCTCTTAATTTCGTAAATACCAACAAAATGCTACACCGCTCTGTTTAATAGAGAGGCGGAGGGCTGCTCTTCTGAATGGACGAGGGACGATGATAAGCGAGGAAAAAAAGGTATCCTTTCGTTGGGGACGCTCGACTGGACAGGTTCGTGAGATCAGCTTGTGGATTACATAGATCCTCGAATAAAGGTCCTTTTGAGTAAATCAAAATTTCACCCGACACACGCGCCATCGCCTTTTGGAATGAGACTATTCGTATTTCGATTCGTCCGACCGGAAGTAACGATTCGCATTGACGAACGAGCCGGGATCCCTGCCAAGATTGTGGTTGCTTCCTTCCTTTTTTCCCCCCCAATAAATGACCCCAAAAAAATACACCTACTTTATAATTGCAAATACCATAATATTGGTATCGAGTAACTTTTAACTTCTTTTTCCATATTCGCAATGAGATCTAATATTTGAATACTAAGACCACAGTCTTTAGATAAATTTTCCAGAAATCGAAAACCAATCAGATTTTTATGGGCGCCAAAAACCTTAAAATTTAATTTAATCCACAGTGTTTGAATACCAATGTTTGTTTCAATTCTGGATGATTCAAAAGTTTCCCTATTAATATCCAAGAAAATTGATACAAACAAATCCGAAAAACTGTATAAAAACGAATGGGGACGGGAAAAAAATGCAGTAACGAGAAATTGTATTTTCTCCCTCCCAAGAGGAGGCAGGTACTTGGATTTTAACTGGTTTTCAAATTCTGGCTTTGTTCCACGCGCTCTCTCAGCCTAGTCTTTGTTGGTAAGTACATACCTAGATTTCCACTTTCAAAAGTATCGAATTCCAATAAGAACAGCTGATGATTTGTAACGATTAAGATTCTTTTTCTTTCTCATGTCAACTCAATTGCGAGACTTTGCCATTAAATTTCCATTCGACCGTATAAACCTAATTCCGAGTACTATTCGTCTGTTATTGCTCCAGACTGCAGCAGTGAATGTTAACTTTACGGAGAATGCAATCCAAGTCGAGAATGGCACTTTAAAATGCCTGGAATTTATTTCTATTACTTTTAAAATAAATAATGACTTTCAATTCTGATCCTTTGGGTATACAAGTTTGTGGGATTATTTTCAAGTTATTCCAGTTTAACGATTGATTGGGTATTTTAGGAGAAAAGTGCGGTTGATAAATTGACGATGATCAACGAAATTGGTTCAAATTTCTACTTTTGGGATAATATTGCATATAGAAATAGTATCGAGTTAGTGTATAGATACTTTGGAGTCTGTAGTTGTGATGAAGAGATGGATTTCGACTCACTAAAACCTCGTACCCTTTTCTAAGAACGTGCTTTCACTTGGGGTACTCCCTTCCGGCTTTAAACTTTGTAAGTGGAGATCTCCGTATATCGTTTGTAAGTCTCTCCCGCTTCCGTTCTGGGGCACTATTTCTTTTTCCTTGCCAACCTTTCCTTTTAGGTTTCCTATCGACTGGACAGCTTCCTGATGTCGTGATTTGGTTTCTGGCTTTTTCTCGTTCGGTATAGGAATTAGTTGGGATACGTGCTGCGGTGCATTTATTTTCTCACAAGGATTTTTAGCTTCTTGTAAAACTTACTATAAGTTGATGAGAAGGAATTATCATTTAGGTTTAGATTCATTGTATCTCTCCTATTAGATCTTAAAGGTCATATAATGATCAGCAGCAAAATGATTGTTGGTCCTTACTTGTAACAATCACAATCAGATAATTAATAATATGAATAAATTTTACAGGTTTTTATGGGCGCCATAAACCTTAAAATTAATTTTTTCTTATGAGTCTAGAAGATCTAAACTATGAGTGATAGTTTTAGACTTAGAAGGACTGATTACAAAATATAAACGAAAGATATTCTTATAAGTTATAATTCTAGTGTCGAATGATTAGCTCTCGCTCCAGAGAAGAGTTCACCACCACTGGTGTCTTTTTTTCGATGCTTCAAATGATAAATGTTCGTTTTACTATCGTGCCTCGTTAATTAGAAATACGATGTGGGTTAATTGTAGTTTTGAGAACCCGCGGCTGAGTTGTGGTTCACTCGCAATTAAGGTACGCTAATTGAACGCTTCCAATTATCAGACAGGGTGGCGTGCACGATAAAAGGCCTTCAAGGAGAGGGGGGGACAAAAACTTTTTTTCAATTTAGAAAGACAGGTTTCATGAGACATGAATTCAGGAATAATTGCAATTTTTTTATATGTATTTATTTTTTTTAAACTATGCTAATAGTTTCGCTTTCATTTCTTCGGAATGTAAATTTGTATTTTCAATATTTTTCAACCATCGGTTCGGAATTGAAATCAATTTTGTTTCTTTCTCTCGTCTCTCTAAATTGGTTTACAATAAATTTTTGGCTGTATGGAAAGCATATCTTGTGAAAAAGTTTCTACGAAACCGATGGAAAGTTCAACTTGAAAATTCCAAGTTGGATTTGTTTTTCGTGACCGGTATTTACTTTTCCACACGGTTGTGAAAGATGTGGGAGGGAGAGAGTGAGAGAGAGGTTGAATGGAATGGGTGCTCAACGTTTTCTTGGCGCTGTGCGCGCATTCCGTTTGACTGCGCTCTCCTATTGAAAATCATGATGAATGGCTATTGGAATAAAGTTATGCGGCGGGACGACGACGCTAATGTTGCGAAACATTTGAAAACTGGGTAAACTCGATTTACGTTCACGCCACTATACCCTGATGGTATTCCTCTGTTGCAAATCTCTCCAGTAACTTTGCTATCTTCCTCGTTTTTTTCAAGATCGATAGAATTCCCTCATCCTATCGAACCAATGATCTTTGCTAAAGATAGACTCTCTTGATATTGACAGTATTTTTTCCATTCAAATGCAATCTGATCAGATTTCATCATTGATAGAGTAATTTATAATGATGAAACAGAAGATATCCCATCTTTTATATTAAAAAAACATTTGCTTTCACTATAAATTTCAATTAATGTCATTAATGATAACACTACTAGCCACAGCTAAAAAAATTAGATGTACGTTACTACGAAACGAATTAAAGAACATTTTAACTTAATATTCTAATTCAATTAATTAATTGTTGTTTTAAAAATTTATTTAAAAATACCCTGGCGCAAAATTTTAAACGATTAAGCAATTTTGTTCCACAAATGTTTAATTAAAGTAGATTCCTTATTTCTATATTGGTTGGAACAGTTTCTACTGTAACGAATTCGTTCAATATTGGAAGATTTTTTTCTCTGATATATTTTAAAGTTTTTTATATTATTCAAATTTCGTACAATTTACTTTATTAAATGAAAACCAAATTGAAATTCACTTGCAACTGCGACTATCAACACACGCAAAAATTTTTCAATATATAAACTTACAGAAGGAACATATTTTTATTCAAATTACTCCATATGATCACGTTTCGTTATTCGTTATTTGATCATCAGAATAAATATATATTGTAAATAAATTGATAATTTAAACATGAAAACTGCAAACGATATGAAAATATTTATATTATAAAAATTGATTTCAGTTCTTTCTTACTATTAAAATCTTACGTTTGTTTGCGCCAGGCTAGTTTTAAGTAACATTTTTTAAATAATTGGTAATAATAAAAATGATTTCATAATACAATATAGATAATTCGTTTTTAAATCCAGTAATAAAATGTGAATTTAATTTTTGATATTTGGTATAATATTGTGATTATTGTTTACGGTAATTTGTATTATATCTGGAGAGAAGACTCTTGAGTAAGAGAGCGAAATTGTCTCTCCGTTTGCACTCTCCACAACTTCCCAGTGGCACGATATCTCCATTAGTATAAGCTTCATGCTTTACTGAGAGATCCTAGAAGCATCGCTTTCCACAGCCTCATATAAATTCTATGCCGTTCTTCAAACATTTGCCGCTTTAAGAAATGCTGTGAGGTACCAACTGCTACGGTAGTATGTAATCATATATAACCGATGAGAGATAAGGGCGCGGCCAGTCAGAGAGTAATGTACTCTTGTGTACGCGCAGAATGAGAATTCACCTTGGCCTTCTTTATATTTGTCTGCTTATCCAAACTTTTAATCCCACGTGAATAAAAGCTAACTTTTTGTCATTCTGTTTTTTTTTCAGGGACAAGGTCTTCAGGCTCAACCTGAGTAATATCAGCCATTCCAACTGTGAGGTGAGTAATTTTACATTTATTACAAGCTACACCAACAAGAGTTTATTACATTTAAGAAGAATTCAATTTCTTTTCTCTAAACATCTTTAACTTCTCGTTTTTGAATGTCAATAATAAATTTTATATTGTGAAAATCAAATATTTGCCTTATACAATTGCAATATTTTTCAGATTTTACAATATTTTTCACATTTCTTTACTTATACTGCACCTAAATTCGTTTGGTTATAAATATAAATTTTTATGCCCTGACAAATATTGACGGGTACTCTATTTTTTATTCATAGATAAAAATATTCAGTTGCATTGAATATTCTCTTATAGACTTTTGTAACTTTTGCTTTACGAATTTATGCGCTAAGTTTTAAACCACAAATTCCAATAGAAATTCTGTTGCAAAATCAAATGCCAAGACTTTTAATGAAGTTAAAGAAATCAGAGGAAGTAAAATCTTTCTGAAAGGCAAAGTATCACTACAAACTTTTGGAATTTTCAGTTATCCTTTTATATAGACTGTAGGAAACGAAAAAGTCGATGTTCATTCCAAAGTCAGCTAATCTTACCATTCGCGTCTTGGTTGCTTTCAAAGAAACCTTTTCGGCTCACCCGTTGGAGAGAATTAAATGCCTTTAAGTTTAAAATATGAAAAGCCTTGAGAAAATTGTTAATCAGATATTGCGACGTTTGGTTAATTACAACTAAATTAAACGAGTTCTGTAATGCGATTAATCATGGGCGCCATAAACCTTAAAAATTAATTTTTCTCTTAAGAGTCATCTACAAGATCTAAACTGGTTCCTGTGTTCTGGATTAACGCAATTAATTAAATAAATTAAATGATGATCGCAGTAAAATAGAAATTATAAATTTTTTTATCATTGAAAGTTATTATATTTTATTATTTTTCTTACTGAAACTTTTTACATCAAACAGTGATCGAAAAACAGGAAGACGAAATTTATCAATTGATTCTGTTACCCGAACATGCCAATCCATTAGTTTCAGTAATCACCTACGATTTGTAACTCTTTCAAAAGAAATAAATTTAGTTCACTGCTAACAGAGGGAATGTGCTATAGGCATCAACAGATAGGGATGTTATTCGACAGGATCAATTGAAGAATTATATTTGGTAAATGTTAGTCATTCCAATTTTTGTCAAATGGGAATAAAATGTAAAAACATTCGGAACAATCTCATCCAGAGATGTTATCTATTCTAGTGTTCATTTTAAGGACGTAGTTCTGCCATTTGTCCTTTTACAGTTTTATTTATTATTTTAATTATTATATTATCACTGGTTTTATGATAATCTGAAATTATCTGTTTAGGTGACTTTCGGATAATTCGGAAACTATTTGCGGTTAGAGTGTCGAATTTGCTGCAAAGAGAAATATTCTACATGTTTTCATGGGCGCCATAAACCTTAAAAATTAATTTTTCTGATATAATAAGGTCCAATGTCACTTAATTTCAGCAATCACATCCGATCTGTAACTCTTTCAAGAGTAATAAATTCAGTTCACTGCTAACAAAGGGATGTGCTAAGCGCATGAACAGATAGGGATGTTATTCGACAGAATATTTATCGTCGATGCGTTAACGAGGAAAGTTTGAATGTATCACTTGACCCGCATGAATACGGATTATGGAATCTCTTACTCAATTGATATGAATTTGTAGGAGACAATTACTTTTGGTTCGGCATAGGAGGATCATAAATCCTCAATCCAAAAAAAAACGGCTTAGAAATTCCCCCTCTATAAAACTGTCAATCATGCAAGTGAGCCTTTGGTGACGCGACAGCTGACACGTCTCTGCCTCTAAGCGATCTATTGTCAACCTAAAATCCCATCTCTGATTTTTATCCTTCCTCCCCAATTTCGGTGCTCTTTTTCCATCAAGTCTACCTTTTTCGCGCGTTTCATCTATATATACATCCCTTTTTTGCGTCTACCTCTTCTCCCCTTTTATCATTTCAACGTAGTCCTGCTTGCAACTCGTTAGATTTTTCGCACGCACAAACTGTGATTTGTACGCACACGGTCCAAAAGCTTCGTGGAGATACGCGACTCGTTTTCCAATGGGAACTCTCATTCAATTGCAGAAATTGAAATTGCTTTCCTATCTCTGACAATTGAAAAACTGACATATATGAAAAATTACTTTTTAACATTTGAAAAAATGACTTTCTTTGTTAATTATGAATGATGCTAATTGTCAAGATAATCCATTCTCGATGCAAACAATTAAAAAAAATTAATTTTCTATTTTCCAAATTATAAAATTTTTTATCACCCGAAATATATTTCTTTAAAACTTAATCTCCTGGTAGGAAAAAATTGTTATAGTTTGAATCGAAACCAACAAACAACACAATCGTTGCAATAAAAACGAACGAGAAGAACGAAAAAGAACATTGTCCACATGTCCACAGATATCTCTATATCGATTGGTTTTGAATAAACGAGATAGGAAAGCTTGAAACTTTTCTTTGTAGAGTTACTTGTATTTTACGTGTATCACGATATGGTCTCGACGATCTTCCACCTCATATATTTCCTTATTTTTACATTCAAGCAATATAAAACTTTCTTGAAATATTAATTGAACGTATTTAAAAGTTTCCCAATTAAAATAATTTTTTTGCATAAGTAGTCGATTATTTAAAATGAATTTTATAATATTTTTTAAACGTTTATTTTTAATTCGTGAAAATAAAATATTGACTGAATTAAAATTGCTAATAATACATCACATGGAATATAGAGTTTAATCGATGGAAACAGTGCAAACTGAAGTTTCGAATCTTTCTGGTATCCCAATATAATTTCTGCATGAGTTCCACTTTTCAATTTATATGCAACGTGCATGCATTATTTCCGCTTCAAGTTAACCAAATTTGTATATAATTAATAATGTTTAATTAGCTTCAGCAGAAATACAAAAATTTAGATTTATTGAATAAGTTTTATAAATATTTACAGAAAAGAATATTTTACTTTGAGATTATACTATTGCAGGTAAATATTAGAAAGAAATTCTTAAATTTTTAATTCCTTCTTCTTCTTGCAATCAGTGAAGAATATAATTTTTTACCTTTAATCAGAAACGATTCGATGGCGATGGATTATCCTGGGTTTCAAATTTATATAGAGGATTCATCAATAATTCCACAAAATCTTGAATCTTTTATCACAATCTCATTCCACAAGCACAGTCTACAGACTGCATGTGGCGGGCATGGAAGCGGTTACAGTAAAATCCCATTGCAGCGACGTTGCCACCACAGGGTTCGATTCCATGGAGAATTACTGTCGACTGGAATGGGGTTTCGAATTTACTTTAGACGACTGAGGGAAGGGTTTCAACCGTAAAACGTTAACGCCAAACCACAGAGACCGTTCTCCTTCTATGCATTCACCGAAGTAGAGTGAATAGTAAACGTTTGTAAAAATGTGTGCTTGAACGCTTCAAGAATATTGGACTTAAAGAATTAGACTTCTTTTAAAATTCCACTCAATTTTTTTTTTAATTTTGCAATAAGTAATAAAAAATTCCGAAAGAAAGGGATTTCAATTCAAGAATTGTATTTGGTAAATGTGGCATATTATTAATTTTTTGAAATAAATTATAGAAAATTCTGAACAATACCATCAGGAGATATTATCTATTCTAATATCAGATCTAAAATCATAGTAGCGAATTAGATTTGTGGAGAATTCGAGTTCTCGGATGAAATTGGAGAGCCACTTATCTTCTTTTTCCAGATTCAATAAGATCGAATATTTGAATTCTAATTGTAGCACAATAATATATAGAAAAGATATGTTTAGAAGACTTGTAGAAATTGGAAAACCAATTGAAATTACATTGTCTAATCTCAGTAGCGATTCGCTTTATAAATATAATCGATTCTGGTTCTAATATTTTGCAAATAGTTATTTAAATAAATTTTATCTTGTTTCATGAGATTAAGTACAGAAATGGTATTTTTTCTTTATGTAATATCATGGGCGCCAAAAACCTTAAAATTAATTTTTTAGATTTAATGAGATTGTAATATTTTAAAGTATGTGAATGTTTCTGTTCACAAATTATTTTTTGATAAACTGGAAGTAAATTTAAAAATGTCACTCTATATTCTTTGGTATTTAGTTTCATGATTTGGATTTCCAGGATGCTATCATCTAACCCCCTTTTCAGATTGAGAGAGTGTAATCATTTGGACTCTCATTGTTGGTTTTATAATATCTAGAAAAGATCCCGCAAGATGATTGACAAATATCATCAAAAGATGTTATCTATTCCTATTTGCTGAAAGGGACATGAACAGGGGTTGACCATAAAAGTCTTTTCCTATTGAATCAAAAGTGAATGGACTAGCAAAGAGTATTGATAATATTCAGTTGGGATATATACAGAAGATGAAGTATAGTCACATGATCCAATTTTACATTTTGCATTCATGCATAGATGACAAATATAACTCAAAAGCATTAAGTTACACGCACCTAGCACTCTCGTATATAAGATCATATCAAAAGAAAAGCGCGTCTTGTAAAGCAATATCGATTCAGTAACGCTGTCCTCTCGTTTTACTACCAACAGAATTTTTACCCTCTTCCTGACAGAACAAAGGAGATCCCCCACACGGGAATTTTTATTCTCCTCAAAGGAAACTTTACCAACAGCAAAATAAATTATAGTTGTCAATATACACACATTTAGACATTATACGTTTCAGTGATTATATGATTGAGAATTTGAAAAAAATTCTTTGACTTACTTCTTGAATTAGTGATAAAAAGTGGTAATCCTAGAAATAGGGAGAGATAAATAGAGGAAAGCAAAACGTTGAATCACGTACGACATGTAATCGAAATCGATAAACAAGACACGGTTCAATAAAGTTCGAGGATCACTGTCAGGAGAATCCTCGAGAACTCCGACAGGATCGTCCATCTTTGTTGGTGAATTGGCCAATGGGGACGAACGATGTTGTTCGATATATATGGCGGTTTTACGTTTACCTGCTATACCTCTAAACTCTGAAGTATTAAAGAAGCTGGCAAAATTTACACGGTTGTAAAATCTTGGATGAGGTATGAGACTGCCAAAGATGTAGTGGGAACATAAAAATGTGTACCATCTTCATACTTGCTGGGTATATACAAAATGCTCGATGGAGTCGAGTAAAGCACTATACAATCCTGCCAACTCTTGAAATATAAACCTACCGCCCTGTTGCTTTCCCAAAATGATGGTATTAAATATAAATTTCCCGCGAAAACTCCATTTTAAACAGAATATCCAAACATCATCTTAATTCTTAAAACGCGACTTTTTTCACAGTTTGTTAGAACGATTAAATCAGCTCATAATTATTTTTACGCGCACTACAATTTACATTATTTTTAATTCAATTTAGTTGGATTATAAGAATTCAATTCTTGAAATCATACTATCATTATTTTATGTTTTCTGAGTAAGAGAAATCAAAATTAGAGGTTTCCTAGATTAGTGGACGAAAGTCTAGACCTAAAAATCTTTAACTTAAAATTTATACTTGACATTATTAGAAGCAACAGTATTTAAAAATTCAATATCAAATCAACTTCGTATATATTACTCACTTACTTTGGTAGTTGAAGAAAAATTTAAATGTTTTAACTTCCTTTTGTATGGAACAACATCTTGTATACGGGGTGTGAATAACGCACCTGCGGTTAATAACTCTAGACTCGTTAGCAAGTCAAGCGAGTGGTAGTTCCAGACACGCGGCAAGTATTAGGAAAGTTGAATGCGAGGAGAAACAGAAAGGAAGTTAGGGTTGAAGGGAAGGCGAACTAATGTGACGATAAACACGAGTCAGGGCGGTAATTAAAAAGTTAAACCGTAAAGTTGCGTCAGAAGAGGTGCAAAGACAAATAGTGAAGAGAGAGAGAGAAGTTCCCAGGAGAAGTCGACATGCTTCGTGGAGGTCCGTTGACAGTAACTTGTTCAGATAATGGGACCGTTTCGTTGTCTCCAATTACCAAGGTTGTTAAGCATCCTAGCACTACTTGGATCCTTGGTTTACAATTTCGCTGTTTGCACTCCGACTCAAGATTTTCCGATTCAAAGTAGCAAAACTCCATCTCCAGTTGATCTCTATTCTGTTAGTTTGTAGTTTTCAGTGTATAATCAGTTTTACTCAAATTCGCTTTTCCATCAAGAAACACTTACAGATCACTGAATAAACTTACTTCTTATCCAGTGGATCTAATTTGTATACATTATTCTTGCAGAACGTTACGCATTTGATTACTTATTATTATTATTTTTCGGATAATTCGGATACTAATCCCGATTGCATTGTCTAATCGCAGTAACGAATTGGCTGCAAAATAAATAAATTTTACAGGTTTTTATGGGCGCCATAAACCTTAAAAATTAATTTTTCTCTTATGAGTCTACAAGATCTAAACTGATTCCTGTGTTCTGGGTTCACGCAATTAATCTCGTATGGTGGCGAGCTTCCCTCTGCCTTCGATTTGTAATCGACTGCTCATTATGAACCAATGAATATACGGTTGTGATTCCCATGTCACATGAACGTTCTGATTAGTACAGTCAATGATCAATCGATAGTCCCAGCTTTCGATGTTGAACTGAACATAAAAGTACACAAGACTTTGAATAAAGTGAAATATAGGATATTAAATCAAACTCATTTCCTTTGTTATTGCTCTGCCACTGACTGGCTAATAAAAAAAGATATGAAATATCACCAATGAAGGAGAAATAAATTGGTATTAATCTGAAAATTGGAATGACGAAAATAATAATTCACCCTGCGGAGAATCAAAAGAGGCAAGGTTTGAAAGTAAATCAAATAAACTGAGACACTGAGAATGAAAAGTTAATCCATCGATGCTCGTTGACATTGGTGGTATTCCGTTGATTGACAGCGGTGGGTTCAACCTCATCGTCGACCTGTGCCCGAAATGGAATCTGGCACGGCAGTGCATAAAAAGTAAATCACAGAAATTGAAATCCATGATATCAAATTGAAATCAATATTGAATGCAGATTGAATTCTTTACCTCCTGCCTGGAAGAATATACGTGGAAATCGAATCAAAGTGACACTTTCCATTAGTCGTTGAAAAAGAAAGGAAAATCAAACAACTTAAGACAGATATCGACTCTTGCTGAAAAATACTTTCTGACAATAGTGTCCAAGTACACATAGTGTCTAAATTTTACTTGCGTGCTGTAAAGAAGACGTGACAGACATCCTTGCAAATCCCAAGGTGGTTGGCCAAATGCCAACACGTGTTAGGACCTCGAAACACGCCAACTCGCACGTGGGTGTATTTCTTTCCTTCTGTGTACCACGTGCATTACTATTTGATGAGATAAAAAGGGCCGTGGCTGTCCTACGGTTTCAGGGCATTTATTTTTCAGTATTCATGCCCGTTATTTTGTATTTCGACTCGGTTAGGGAGTGTTGTTACCCCTGGGAGAAACCTGAACTTTTCTACTCATTAATATTTTATTCCAGTAAATTGTATGGCCTCTCATTTCGCTTTCTCCTTATCGTCCAAAATCATTTATAATTTATTCCCAAATCTATTCGTCGCATTCTGCATATTTGATTTATCATCTTTATGAATTGTCCTTAATACTTAACTCCATGAAATAGTTAAATTATTGTCTTTTTTTTAGAAATATGAAAAATTCCAAAGTTTAATGAATTTTTAAATAGTTTTAAATGATTTAAAGCAAATTCATACATGAATGAGATTTTCAAGAAAGTCCCGTGCTTTTAAATACATTAAATATTAATACATCTTTGAATTATTTCTTTAAATGTCTTTCAAGTGAAAAGTACTTCTACTAAGTAAATATAAATATACCTTCCTCTGTTTGAAGGATAATTATCTTTTTTTAATTTCCCATAACCAAATAATGTTTCACATTCTGTTACAATTAATTTCCATAGGTTCTAAAAGAAAAGGATGAATCTTTTCATATTCTTCAATATGATAATTGACTCTGTAATAAAGAGATGGAGAAAAATATGACCGTCAAGTATTCTCTTGAAATGAATTAACGGTCTTGAACCAACGAAGTGTCATTTCCACACAACTTCTGATTCACAGATTCATCCACTCAACGAAATTAGTTTCGAAGCGTCCTCTGTTTTTGCCTTTAGCTAGGTTGGAAATAGTTTCAATCTCCATGCCGAGTACGTGCAATTCGATGGAAGGATTAATAACAAGATGTAATACCGACCAGATAAAGAGATACATTATAATTTATAAATAATTGAGAAGGTACGACTCGAGTTGGGATCTCAGTAGATCTTGTAGACTCATAAGAGGAAAATTAATTTTTAAGGTTTCTGGCGCCCATAAAAACATGTAAAATATATTCTTTTCTACATGAATTTGTTACTGCGATTAAACAATGTAACTGCAATTAGTTTCTCAATTATCTAAACTTCTGAACCTACAAGTTTAGTTCTCTAACCTTATTTTAGTGGTCCACTCAAGACAAAAAAGTGTTCAAATATACAATTTTATAGGTCAATTATTGTAAAAGAAATTTTGATTTTCTAAGAAAAATTCTATTTCCTGAAAAACTAATATTAAATTCGTTAACGTAAATTTGCAATTCTCCTCGAGTTTTATGTTTAATTTTAAAAAATGGGTCACTTTGCTGTTTACATTTAAAAAGAAATCTTTTCACTATTAAATTTACTCTTGGGTAATGCACTTGTTTATATTTTTCGCATTACTAGATTCAATTTTAAAAGTTTGTTGTGTTTTAACTTCCTTTTAATTGTCACAAAGCTTGCGGCGACTGTCAGGAAAATATATATAAAGAGGTCAGAGCATAATATTTACGCACAAATATATACGGACATGGCCTTTAACAATCTCAAGAGAGATTGTTTTGTAGACATCGTTTCATCGAACCGAACACTGCCATTAACTTTACGGTCATATTGCGGTGTTTTCGTGGCATGCAAACACTTTAGGTTCCATTACGAACCTCAGCCTACTATAACTATAAAGCGGAAATATTTCCTCTCCAAGCTCACTAATGCAAACTTATCTGGGATATTCTCATCAACAAAATTATTTGCAATTGAAAGTGTTTACTGTACTGGAATACTTTATTGTTTATGTAGAAACAACTTACTTTTCAATTGTTTTTTCTCCTTTCTTTTTTTTAAATTCTAATGGTGACTGTTTTGAAATAGAAAATCACTCCTTTAGATGGCTAAATAAAATATAATTAATTTTTAAGTTTTCTGGCGCCCATAAAAACCTGTAAAATATATTCTTTTCTATGTGATAAAACAAAATGATAAAATTAAATTAAAATTAAATATTAAAAACATACAAAAATTAAAAATAAAATTGAAATTATTAAATTAAAAGTAGATAATATTGAAATGGATTAAAATTAAATATACATGATAAAATAATTTAATTCAGTTAAATTTAAATCAAACAATAATAAAAGTAAAGAAATAATAATGATAATAATTAAAATTAAATGTTAATAAAGTCATCCAGAAATTAATTAAGATTTAAAATTAAAATTAGGTGCGCCAGATACCTTAAAAATTAATTTTCCAGATTTAATAATTTATTATCTTTTGTAATAATTTTCTCTTTCTTATTTGATTTAGTTTCAAAAAATCTAACCCAAGTGTTTAATAAATCTGGAATTGTTATCAAAGACAATATTTAGCAAAGTATCTGCCAGGTAAAGAAAGTCATCCATCATCAGATTTATAACAAAATTTCTAAAACTCTATATCGATGGGACATAAATGTTTCTTATAATACTTTTTGTTTCGAATTAGACACAAGAACTTCAAAAACTAGTTTGTTCTTGTTAGCAATTTAATTTAAGAATGTTGGAGTAAATTGAAAGCTGAAGAAAACTACTTTAGGACAACTTTTTTCGTATAGCCATTACAAGAAAACGTGCTTGGAATATTTCATATACATTTTCCAACAAGTTCATTTTAACTTTAATTTACTTTTCGTCTGTCAAATTTTCTAATTGCGCCAAATTTTATCTAGAAAACTGCGTATTTTATTCGACGAGAAATAATAATAAAAGAAAAAACTTTTTAGTTAATCAACTTAGCCGAAAATGAATTCAGTGATTTACATATTTTCTTTAGAGTGCAGATGCGACTTCATTATTTGTTTTGTATTTTGAGAAAAGCAAAATCTGCCGAGAGAGAGAGAGAGAGACAAAATTATAGAAGGCAAGCTTGATTACGCGTCGCTTCTATTTTGTTATACAACTGGCGCGCTTCTTCAATGTGTGTTTCACTTGGTGAAAGTTCGCTTCACACCCGGTCTCTGCAGATCAGTCGCGTTTGCACTATTCAAGTCTTTCGGTATTCTGGACGGTTGATTAAGCTTCGGGTGAGAGGTGATAATGTAGCTGAGGAATAAACCAGCGGCTGGCATTTCGTCAACCGTGGCGAAATTCCTGCAACTCGTTTCGCCCTTTAATCACTCGTTGACGACTCGCATACATTAGAGAAACTAGAACGACACACTTACAAAACGAATCTTCTCCGTGAAACCCAAATTCTGAATGTTCACCGACTGTACTCATATTCAAACTCTGGAATGACTCGTCTCTCATCAAAGAGACGTCCACGTGATCGTTAAGTAACGTAACTTTCGTCAAGGAAAGGTTGTAATTATTTTTGCTGGAGAGAATTTCACTCAAAGAAACTCCCTTGAACTCATTTTCATCATAGTTCAGTGAAACTAATTCGAAGCAAGTAATCAGTTATCAACCGATATAGTAACTGAAATATTTTATTAATTTTATGAATAATTTAAACTTTATATTCCTTATTGAAAAATAGATTTTGGTTTATTGGAAAATCCCAAGTTTGGGTCACTGAGTAAATCTCTCTATCATTGGAATATAAAAAAATGTAGATAGTTTTTTTGTATTTATATTTTCCAGTCGACTGTGTGGAACATGAAGTATCTAAACTCTCGAGAACGAGACCAGGTGATGAGTATATGGTCAAAGAAAAAAAAAAGATTCCAGCTAGTTTGCAGCATACACTCGACCTATTTGATAAGCATCCCTCTCTTCTTTTCTCCACCGCATGCCGCATCGAACTTAATTATTACTAGACAATATAAAGCGGAACAAGGCAATTTTATTTCATTTAGTCATCCTACTCTGTGTACACACAGTAAAGCTCCGACCTACTTCGCATAGATAAAGGAAACGAATAATATTTTTCCTGATGCATCAACTTCAATGGAAATATAAAATCAAATATAATTATTACTGCTCTATAAAATTTCATTAGCAGAAATTTATAATTAATTCCATAGTGAAAAATAGTTTGGGATTTCATACTTGTTAAACAATTGATCTTATTTCTTGACTATTAAATTGTAATCTAATTCTAATAATCATGGGCGCTGAAAAGTTTACAATTTTCTTTCTTAATTGATACTTAACCCTCAGTTGTGAAGAAAAAATAGCGATTCAAACTTGCGGTTTTTTTGAATTCTATCAATCAAGATTTATTACGACAGCTTTTGCATAATTAATAAATAAATTACAAAGATCATGGGCGCCAAAAACTTTAAAGTTAATTAACTGTTAATTCCTATCGGAATAATACTCAATTCCTTTTTGGTGAAGAGAAATTTACTGTAATCGGAAAATTGGGGGAATTTTGGTTCGACTTTCTCGCCCTTATGTTATACTTCTTAATAAATTTTGGTTATCGAAAAGATTTGCGAGAAAAGATTTGAAAAAGACTCGTTGCCCCAGAAACGTTACAAACTAGTTACTTGAAAATCTTTTCATGGAAATTCTATAAATTTACTGAATGCCGTTACTTGCATTGAGAAGAAAAATAAATTGAAAAAAAAGAAAAGAAATAAATTAAGGAGAGAAGTTTTGTGGGTTTTGTATACACGCGAACACAGGTGATTGTTAAGACAGGTTTGTGCATTAGACGATTGGCCGTGTAAACGAAATGCTTCCGCTTCTGGGATCGTTTGACATGCACAGTTACATGACACTTGACTACTACTTGGGTATTCAGGAAGAAGTGTTGCTTCGTTTGTGTGCGGAAGTGAATACTGCAATTTTCAACACATTCTATACATGAGCATACGTTTGTCTCAAGTATCTGAATAAGTTGACCTTATTTCTTCAGAGATTGCAGACTTTTTTTTTGAAGAAGAATAGTTGCCAGACTTTTCACACACGTGACGAGTACCTTTAGTCTTCACGCTCGCGAAACATCTAGTGCACTTCTAACACTCGGTCAAGATAAACCTTAAAAATCGCTTGGATAGGTGTAAAAACGCACAGACGGGAGCAGTAAACTTTTTAAAAGTCGAATTTTTTTCTCAATTAAAAAATGTCTTGGATAGAATTGTAATTTGTTTTATAATCAAACTTTTAGTATTAATACAGTCTAGTAATTGAATATTTTACTTTAAAGCAATCTGAAAAATATTGATGTTTTTTTGTTACAGAGAGATGCTCTTAATCTGGAACCAAGCAATGTTGCAAATTGCGTTTCCAAAGGCAAATCAGAGGTGAGTTTTTTAAATTACAAAACTTTTTTAAATTGAAAAAGTTAATTTCTGTTTCAAATGGACAATTTTATTATTTGCCATCAATTTGCTTTCAGCACTTTGACTGTCGAAATCATATTCGAGTGATACAACCGATAGGAGATGGAAATCGTTTTTATGTATGTGGTACAAACGCTCATTCACCAAAGGATTGGGTGATTTACGTAAGTTTTATTTCTTCTCTAAATAATAATTCCATATTTGATCTATAATTATTTATTCGTTTGTTTATAAACCCGTCTTCAGCCTACATACTTGGCTATACAAGTGTCTTCACATCATATTTTACTTTCACTATTTTTTTCCTATAGTAAATGTTGAGTCTACAGAACGACTTGAAATTAGGAGTACTCGCATTTGCCTGGACCACCCGTCTAATGGATTTTCACTTTAATTATAATCTACCTTAAGAAAAAAAATTAGGAGTTAATAATTTTTTTACATCTGATGGTCTTTTCTTGAATTAAAATTTTACGAAATTAAAACTAAATATCTATTCCTGAGATAACAGTGTGAAAAGCAATTTGATTTGGAAAATTTAGTACCCGTTCACTTTTGATAGAGTTCGTAAGCAAGGGTTATCTAGCGAAACGAACGCACTGTGCGTTTAAGTACCCGTGTAACGACACCGAAAAATATACGAGCTCGGTGATGTTTGAAGATTACGAGTCCCAAGTGCACTGTAGAGATTGGATAACGACTAACTCTTAAAGGCTCGTTGCATCAAGAAAAAAAGAATTCTAGTAACAAGTTTAAAAACAGAAACATAATATTTTTCTTCAAACGTTGTAATTTACACTTTCGATTCAGTAGAAAATCAGTTTTTATTTATCAAATTCAGAATTTATTTTCAGTGAAATCCGAATCAAATGAGAGCCGGATATTTTCAAATTTTCTTTTACGTTAAATTAAAATAAAAGTTTCAAAGATTAGTTTTAGGTGAAATTGAATTTATCTTTTTTATGGTTTAGGTGACTACGAAAAGAATTCATTTTACAGATTTTATGGGCGCCAAAAACCTTAAAATTAATTTTTAGATTTAATATGTTGCAGTGTTTAAATACCAAACTGCGTTAAGAAAGTGGATATTAAGACTGATGATCTGCACATAATAAAAATTTTCCTTTATTGACAATTATCATCCAATTAGATGATCTCCAACTTTTCCACTGTTTTCGAATTTGACCAGAGATTTAGAAATATTTTGAAATAACTATAATTTTTCTTGTAAATGTTTCTTTCAGAGCAATCTCACACATTTGCCTAGAAATGAGTTTGTACCAGGTGTGGGAACAGCAATTGCAAAGTGTCCTTATGATCCGGCGGACAATTCGACAGCAATTTGGGTCGAAAGGGGAAATCCAGGAGATTTGCCAGGTCTTTATTCTGGCACCAATGCGGAATTTACTAAAGCTGATACGGTTATTTTCCGAACGGATCTCTACAATTTAACGACACGACGAAAGGGCTACAATTTCAAGAGAACGATCAAATACGACTCGAAATGGCTGGACAGTAAGTGATATTTATTTTTCCTTTTCTATATCGTCTTCTTCACCTTTTGGTTCTTCAAGAAAGGGGATTGCAAAGATTTCTGACATAACTGTCTAATGACCAAGAGATTGAAATTTAAAGGAAATTTCAGAATGTCTAATGAATGTTTGTACTGTTTTTATCTGAAGGGCAGGGAAAAAGAGTGAAATTTAAAGGGATATTTGAAATTCCGTGAATTTCTTGTCCCTCATAAAACCGGGTGTACACTTTCAAGTACAACCTTCGAATTACGGTCCTAAATGAACGCGTAAGCTGGTGCTTGGGGTGTCACTCCAGCACGCCTATTTCATTTGGCGGCAGTTCCTTTAGTTGTAGGGGCGTTGGAGAAAGTGTGGAGTACAGAAAGACTGAAAGAGGGCTGCTTCTAGATACTACACGTTTCAGAGGGTACAAGTTCTAGGAGCTTGGTAATAAAATAACACCCCTCTGGTCTCATCCTATTCGTAGCCGTCCTTGAAAGCGTATTCTGAAGAAGTTAAATTTACCTTCTCTTAGAAGACGTTTCGACCTTCTCCCTTAATCAGTTCCTTCATAGTGGAATCTAACTTTCTGCTAGTGATGATGATGATCATCATCAACTTTACCTAAAATTCTCCAAAAATATTCACCTTTTAGGATTTTTATGTTTCCAAAAGTTATATTTAATTGAAAATAATTTTTAGTACTGCTGTATCAATCTCTAAATGAAATTGCTCTCTAAAGAGAATAAATGTTCCTCGCGCCACAGCTTAATGTAATGAAAAATGAAGTTTCACCCTCACTGGAAGAGTGAGAGAAATGTACTCCGAGGAGAAGTTGACTCTTGAGCGGAGGGGTCTGGTGATGCTAGTGGCGGTTATCTCATTAATTGAATCCAGTATATGCGATTCCTTGAATTTACGTTCCTCATTCCTTATTCGTCCTCGCGAAAGCACCCTTTCCCAACACTCGTGCACAATATATATACCCTTGAAACTCACGGGATGCATGATTAGCCATTTGTTTCGTCGTTTAATTTGAAGCTGGGTATTCCCTCGCCTTCTAACGCCCTTTCGCGTTACCATCAAGAGCCATTCTCTGCATCGAGTTTGTCTATTAGCAAAGGCGTTGATTAAATGCACGAGACCAACAGAGAGAAAGATAGGTTCACGTACTCGACCTCGTTCAGAGCAAAGTACCTACAATGAAGACTGATGTGATTCAGGATGAGGGAGAGAAAGAGAGAGAAAGGGAAAGAAAACAAGAGATAAATAGAGACAGGGTTAACAAGCTCTGAATAACTGGCTGACGAGAAGACCATCCACTTTCACGGGTCTCTGAACATGCGAAACGACGTTTCCCAAAGTGTCGCGTGCCGTATTCTTTTTAGAAATAAGAAAAAAAAGAACTTACCACTTCTATCGATAAGGAGATTGCAGGTCCTAAGAAAAATTAATTAACTGTCTCTTTTCAGTGATTTAATACACTTTTTAATTAGTCAATTGATCTGCCTGTATCGCAAAAATTCTGGATTGTTCCCATCATCATTGGAAGTTACTGCCAGTAATTCCAGCCATTCCTCCTCTAAAAAGACTACAACTGTACTCTAATAGCACTACTATAATTTATTTCTATTTCACTGAAATATTTCTTGCATGTTAAATAAATCCCCAGACTCGAATATAATTGTCTCAATTTATCAAATAATCGCTTATTGTACGGAACGAAGAGACAAAATTGAATTACAAACTGAAGGTTGAGAGCATCAGTCAAACGATTCAATCTTCTAATTGCTATAAGGGATCTATAATAACATTCTTCGCAAACAAATCAATGAACCAAGGGGAATAAAGAAAACAGATTGATGAAAATTCATTGTTTATTCTTTATTCAATAGACTGTCAATTTAGTGAAAAAGTAATTCAATTACAGAGACGCTGGCTGACCATTAAATTAATATTCTGAACTAATTGAAGAAATTATCCTCACTTCCAAACTGTGGTAATCATTTTCTAGAAATGATGATTACCATTTCCGATAAAGAAAAGATATTTTAATAACAAAAGAAACATAAACAAAAAATGAATAATTACTTTATTTTTTTTTTTCGAAAATAAAAAAAATCTCTGGCAAAATAATATAATTTTATAGATTGGGGAAAAAAAAATTGGCAAACATTCTTGGTAATTTATTCCGAGTCAATAAGATCCCTCAATTGCCTCCAGAATCCAAATTAAACTGAATAATCCTCTGTGAATTCAAATTTCGATTACAAACTCTGTGTGTAATTTAACAAGATTTCCAATTCGCTAAAGTTATTATTACTTTAAATTCACTCATACTGAAATATATCTTTCTAAAATAAGGAGAAAGATTTATTTCGAATTTTCCTGTATGAAAATTCGAAATTTAATGGGACAAATATAAATTTCCAAGTGTTAAAATTCTTTTCTAGTTAACATTTATAGCTGGATGGTTGTATAATTATCAACACAGTTGACGATGTTTCTCGGTAAATAATGAAGGGATAATGTCCAGGAGATAATGTTCAATTTTGGTGAAATGGGTGTTAGCAACTTGGAAATTGTTCGCTCGTAAAGGAATTCAATAAAGTTTAATGCATATTAGCAAACACAAATGGTTATATACGGAAAATGTAAAAGAAGGGAAATTTATAGTCGGGTTTATATTTTTCCCTAAATGGACAATTCTTTCAAATTCTCTCTTTTTGAATTACAGAAAAAAAAATTTTTTTTCCTTTTTTGCAGAACCTGATTTTGTTGGTTCGTTTGACATTGGCCAACATGTGTTCTTTTTCTTCCGTGAAACCGCAGTCGAGTACATCAATTGCGGAAAGAGTGTCTATTCACGTGTAGCTAGAGTATGCAAGAAAGACACGGGTGGAAAAAATATTCTCGGGCAAAATTGGGCGACCTACTTAAAGGCAAGATTGAATTGCTCCATTCCTGGCGAGTTTCCCTTCTACTTCAATGAAATTCGTAAGTACATTTATATCTAGGTTAATTCCTTTTCTTTGTTTACTATTTTGTTATGAAAATTACTACAGAAAACCTAAAGAGATCAAAACATTGAAAAATGATACTGCTTTCTTGGATCATTCTACAAATTGATCCAAAAAGCGGTATCATTTTGCAAAGTTTTGATCTTTGGGACGGCAAGGAACTATTTCCTTGGATCGTTGACGTCTCATAAACGCTAGCGCCACACCGGGACGCTAAGGAACTATTCCCTTTGATCGTTGACGTTCCGTAGACGCTAGCGCTACACCGGGACGCCAAGGAACTACTTCCTTGGATCGTTGACGTTCCACAAACGCTAGCGCCACTTCGGGACGCCAATGAATTAATTCTCCTGGATCGTTTATCGACCGTTTACAAAATAATCTGCCTTTTAATCGAGAAATTAATCGAGAGTATTGTAATTCTGTCAACAGAGAGTGTGTACAAAGTGCCAGGTGATGATACGCACTTTTACGGCACTTTTACAACCTCGACGAACGGTTTAATGGGTTCCGCCATCTGTTCATTCCACATCGATGCAATTCAAGATGCGTTCCGTGGGAAGTTCAAGGAACAGGCAACCAGTAGTAGTGCGTGGCTTCCTGTTTTATCGAACAAGGTTCCCGAACCAAGGCCCGGTCAATGCGTCAATGACACTGAGACACTTCCGGATACAGTTCTCAACTTCATTAGGTCACATCCGCTCATGGACTCGGCAATATCGCACGAGAATGAAAAACCCGTATTCTACAAGAGGGACGTCATGCTCACTCGACTTGTGGTCGATAAACTGCGTATCGATTTTGTCGGAATGGATTTGGACTACACGGTTTATTACGCCGGTTCTAGTGAGTATTCCAAATCCTCCAGTTGCTAATTTTTCGTCTTCTTCTTCTTCTTCTGATTCCACGTGTCTTTAAATTCCAATTATCTCGCTACAGGTGATGGACGAGTTCATAAAGTGGTTCAATGGGTTGATAGTAACGGTGAATCGCAATCGATTCTCCTTGATGTGTTCGACGTCACTCCTGGTGAACCAATTCAAGCGATGGAAATATCGAAGGAGCACAAAGCCATCTACGTGGCTTCTGATCATCGTATAAAGCAAATCGATCTTGTCATGTGTTCTCGTCGCTATGACAATTGTCTGCGATGTGTTCACGATCCTTATTGCGGTTGGGACAAGGATACAAATACCTGTAAACCCTACGCTCCTGGGTAAGTTTACTTCTTTAATTGCTAGTTTTATTTTGCAACTTCCAAAACGAACAATTAAACATTCTTTTTCTTTAAAGACTTTTGCAGGATGTTTCGAATAGTACAGCGGATGTTTGCGACAGCAGTGTTGGTAAACGAAGATTGGTCGTCACTTGGGGTCAATCGGTGCATCTAGGTTGTTTTGTGAAGATGCCAGAGGTTCTTGAGAATCAAGAGGTCAGGTGGTATCATTACAGCAAAGAAAAGGGAAGATATCAGATAACGTACAAATATGGCTCGGGTGGTGAGAAATTCATCGAAACATCAGAAAAGGGTTTGGTAATTGTTGGCGTTAATGATCAGGATGCGGGAAGGTACGACTGCTGGCTCGGAGGTGCTCTTCTCTGCTCCTACAATATTACCGTCGATGCCCACAGATGCTCAGCACCTGCCAAGTCAAATGACTATCAAAAAATTTACTCCGACTGGTGTCACGAGTTCGAAAAGTACAAGTCAGCCATGAAGAGTTGGGAAAAGAAACAAGCGGTGAGATCCTTTTCTTTATCATTCCAAAAACAGCCTTTTTCTAATTTGAACATTCTTATACAGTCCAAGTCCTTAAAAGTAAAGAGACAAATAAAAGATTTGATCATCAAATTGAAACCAGAAGGAATGAATATTCATCGATGTTTCTCCTTTTTCTGTTTCAGCAATGCGCATCGAGGCAAAATGACAGTAACCAAAATCTACATACAAACGAAGTATATGGAACGCCTCTGGTGTGATGAAGTCGAGCGCTAGATCCGTCGTCGATACGAGATGACGACTCGATAATTCGTATAAGCATCCTACCGGCGAATCATGGTCCAAGTGTATTCGAATCTCGAGGTACGGAACTCTTGCTGACTGCCTGCGGTTACGTTTATCATCGTCTCTTACGACCAGACATTCGCTAAGTAAATTAAAACAAAAAAACTAGCCAATAAGAAACAAACGAATGATCACTTGGAGTCAAGTGCCACGGTGCTCGGATATTCTTTTTATTTTTCGCTTCTTGTAAATATCTTCAGGGGGGGAGACTTGCGCGAGCACCAGTGGATGCCAAAGTAAGTGTTCTTAAGGGCAAAAGGCAGCGAAGACATGTAATCTAAAAAGCAATGTCACCGTTTCCTTATCGCTACTAAAACACGGGAAGTAAACGTTTCAAAAATCTTTTTTTTTCGAAACCTGTGATAGTAAAATTAGCGATTAGGAGTCGTTGACAATTTTTTTTTTTAAATATCTCCTGCTGGAGCCCTCTCTCGGAGAGAAACAAGGCAGAAAACAATCAAGATTTGCGTGATTTCCCCGGGAAATGTCTCGTATATTATGTATTTAAAATTAGTAACTAGAGAATAAGTACGCGGCAAGAACTTAAAAAAAAACGAGCACCTAAACAAGTCTCGGACATGTTGAATCACAGAGGTTACATATGAGATTAATATTAATCTATTCGTTAAAAAAAAAAAATGCGCGACGGTTGACTCCCTCGATTTCCATCCATGTTTAATTTTTATTTTTCCACACATTAAAATCCCAAAAACTCGCGGGCTGAGTATTTAATGATTTTTTGTTTCAGTCGCGCTTCCATTTTCTCTCCCCCCTTTATATTAACTATCTCAGAATTGACAAACACTCAAAGGTGCTACAATCGAAATAAATCAATCCTAGATTTTTGAATCTTTGAGGATGTTCAAGTATTGTATATAACGAATTAAAAAAAAAAATTCACGTGTACACTTTGTAGGTAACTTTTAATAATTAGTGTAGATGTTCGCTTACTGAGCTCCGACATATTTCCGTCGTATCTCGGACTAAGTGAACCGGTTTGCGATTTTCGCAACATTTGCTGAATTGAGATAATAATTCCTCTTTGTGGAATTTAACATTGATTTACTTGATCGCTCTTTATTTCATCTCAATTTTAGATCAAATTCCTATAAAATTTTCCGAATTTAAACTTTTGTTTAAGGTATAATTGATCAAAGAGGGATCGAAGTAAATCAAGGAATTTCGCTCAGGAAAGTTGAGAGGTCATGACACCTTTCTGTGGATCTTTTTTTTCCCCCTTGTTAAAAGCAGTGATAGAAATCTTGCCCAATAGTTTTCTTGTAAATAATTATATTGAAAAAGCGTGGGTGTGCCATTTCTAGGCACTTTTTCTTTCAAAAAAAAAAAAAAAATGCCCGCGCGGAGCGTTTTTTTTCGGGCGATCGAGGGTACCACATGTAATGTCTAATATTCTAGGGAAATATGTAATTCATTAATTTCTGTACAAAGCCGTTCTCCATATAAATTAACATATACAATAAGATTTAATTTTATACTTCAATAGTTATGATGCGTGCGAACGAAAACAAAAAATGTGTAAATGTGTCGAAATGGAAAAATGGTTTTAAAAAAATTGGTAAACTAATTATGTACTTATTACGAGCTTCAGAAACAAGTATTGAATAGTATTATCACCTAAGGTAAGGATCTTTTTTTTAAGGACTGAAATAAGAACCGGAAGACGGTTTGCCCTCAGCAGCAAATTGAATTTCTTTTTTCTTTTTCGAAAAAAATCGATTGACGAAAAATTCAACGACTGAAATTTAAAATAATGAAATAGAAAATGCGTGATTTATAGAACATTTAAAGTAGAAGTGACTAAATACTAAACTATTAAAAAAATAGACAAGACTAAATGGTATTGACTCTAAGGAACTGCTTGAAACAGAAATGATAAAAAAAAAACAGTGATGCATCCATATCACTTTGTAAAATTAATTCACTTACAATTGGCCTGTAGGAGTGAATTGCGAGCTTCCCCCACTCGGCGCACTGCGAGCCGATTGGCTTGAACGCAAGGAGGGGGAAAACGATCGTTCAGTCTCGTGCTCCTTTTGCAAACTATTACAGGCCCTATACGTGAATTAATGATTACATGCAAAAATATTTAAAATAAATTACATCATCGAGTTTTACAATTTACCGGTACAAGTTTCTAATCTCGACTATCGATAAAATAGAAAACAGAAAAAACCGGCAAGAAATTGCAAACAAAATTGGATTTTAATACAGAAAAAAAAAGATAGAAAAGTATCTCGGAGAAAAAAAATTAGTGCACATACATGTAATCTGTGAAAGGGAATACGTGTGATTTAACGAATCAACTAGATGACGGATTTGGTTACCTTTAGGTTATTTTTTTTGTCCTCGAATTAAATAAAATTAAACTCTCACGTTTATGATTTTATTTAATCCACAATTATTGGTAAACAAATCCGTCCTCTAATTATTATTATATTAAAAAATATTTAAGTATTAAGACACATCCTTAGCGCTGGGAGCTCAATATTATGTAAAAACGATTTTTGTTATTGGAAAAAAAAGTATTCGAGATAAGTAAATAAAAAAAAAAAGAAGAAGAAGAAGAAGATTTTTACTCTTGTGTGTTGAGCTTTCAGAGGGGGTCGATGTGATTACAGAAAGCAATCTAAGATGAAACCCTAATGTTGTTAGACCTATTATTTATAAGATTACTAAATACTGTATGTTATTTCCTGAGCGGTTGGCGCAACGGAACGTCGAATATTCCCGCAGACTATTGCTATCGATCGTTAAGAGCAATGTATATTCATTTCAATATTTTAGCTAAATTATATAAATGTGTATAAAAAATTCAAATGATTTGCTCCTATAGTTTTTTAATCAACTTTTTATATTAAATAAAATTTAAAAAAAAAAACAAAAAAATTAATTAATTTTCGGGATTTTATTCCGTGGCGTCAATCGAAGAACAAATTAGGCTAGATCGGTTAGTGTGCGCGGTATGATATTTAAAAAAAAATATATGGTTTACTGCCGTAAGATTATAAAAATGACTTATTACGATAAAGATGAAAGAATATAGCTGATAACGACTTATTAAATATATCATTAGGACTAGCCGACGTCTAAAAATTATATGTTGAATTTTCTTTCTTTGAATATTTGACATATTTTGATTTAATCATTATCATCATCATCATAATCATTATCATCATTCCTAGGGTTGCAATACATTTCATATTTGATTAAATTCTCGTTTATCTTTATCTCATCATCTCAATCCCTTTATCCCTTTTCAATTTTCAGTCGGGTTTTTATTTTTAATTTTCATCGATGATGATCGTCTTAGTACCGGATTGTATTTACATTTTATAAAGTGATAATTCACACCGTGGCACTTTGTTGATCGAATATATATTATTTTCATTCTTGATAACGTGGGGGGGAGGGGATTCAAATATTGTGATTCGTGAAAATTGCAAATGTACTCGACATTCCGTGCACGGGAATTCAATTTTGTTCGATCGCAAAAAAAAAAAAAAA